>JAJPUD010010779.1:0-30995 GCA_023553655.1 Myrmecobius fasciatus
ACATCCACTTTAGGGAAAGAACTTCTGTGAGTATTTATAAGATAGATGGTTGAGATGAGAAGCATGAAGAACAATTACAAGACTATTACAATTACCCAGTTAAGAGTTGTTAAAACTGGACTGGTTCCTGAGAGCAGGAAAGGAGTCTGTTGAAATGGTAAGGGGGTAGAAACAATAAGACTTGCCTACTGTTACAGTGTATCTCAAGTTTAAGGTGACTCCAAAGGGGATTCTGAAACTATGTGACTAGAAGGATGCCCACAATAGTAGCATGAGAATACAGAAGATGGGTGGAAATGGGAAGGAAAGATAATGAATTCTGCCTTGGACATAATGAATATGAACTGATTATAGACATCCATTTTAAATTCTCCAAAGGCAGTTGGGCATTTAAGATTGAATTTCAAAAGAAAGACTTGGACTGTATCTATAAATCTGGAAATCATCTGTAGAGAAAATATATTTAAGCGCCCAAGAACTGGAGTTAGCTACCCAAAGGGAAAATGGAAAGAAAAGAGAAGAGTTAGAATAATGACTCCATAGTGAGAGTCTATAAATTGATTCATTAAATTAATGTTTTCTTTAATGGGAACCTCAATGATAATCTGGTCTATGGTCACACTGATTACAATTTGCCAATAGCAGTTTGCCATGATTAGGTTTATTATTATTATTATTATTTATTATTATTATTATTATTTTCTTTTGCCCTGCTTTGCTTTGTGTCAATTTTTTTTTCCAAAGGAGGAACTCAAGACTTGTTCAGTTCATTTTCTATGGTTAGAAGCTAGAGAGCTTATAGGCACATGTCATAAATTAATCTCAAGTCTGCCCTGCCTCTTTATCTAAGCTAGCATGTGTGTTTCTACAAATTTCCTTTTATCTACTAGCAATCACTTGCATGGATATAAAAGTCAGCTGTTAAAAATGATTTTTCAGCTTGTACTAAGTACTAAAATGGTACTCTTGGTATTGTCCCTGCATCAGTGAGATCAGCAAAACTTCAAGAGTCCTGATAGCCAGACCTTGTATTAGTATGAAACTTTTACAAGCTCAAAAGAGGGACCTTTGTTAGCCAGTTAATATTTGGATCTATAAAAGACTGTTAAAAAGCTTCCATTTTTTTTCAGTCTCAATACACTGAGGGCTAGTATTGGAGGGTGGGGGGATGATAGAGGTGGGCAGCCTCTCCTTCATTACTGTTCTGCTTCTTCTAATCATAAGCTCCTCTTTTGGCAAAGATGGGTTGCCTTTTCTGCTCCTTAATGGCAGAAATGCAACAGCCCCCTCCCTTCTGGATATTTGACTTGGAATAACCCTCCTATATTCCATTCTCTTGTCCCTTCCTCTAGCTGGATAGTGCCACATCCCTCATCCAGGCAGCCAAGAACTTGATGAATGCTGTGGTTCTCACTGTGAAAGCCTCCTACGTGGCCTCCACCAAATACCAGAAGGTCTACGGGACAGCTGCTGTGAACTCCCCTGTGGTGTCATGGAAGATGAAAGCTCCTGAGAAAAAGCCCTTAGTGAAGCGAGAAAAACCAGAAGAATATCAGACAAGAGTCAGACGAGGCTCTCAGAAGAAACACATTTCTCCTGTACAGGCATTAAGTGAATTTAAAGCAATGGATTCCTTTTAGGACACTAGCTTTTACCAAGAAAGAAAGAAAAAAAAAGGGTTTTCTTTTGTTTTCTTTTTTGTTTGTTTTGTTTCTAAATCCTTTTTGTATATGTACCTGCCGACTTATGTGCCTCTGGCATGGGGAAAAGTTAATGAACCAGTATCAGTTTGCATGTGACATGAGATCAGACCCAACTGAATCAACTAAAGGGAAACTTGAATGGACAAAGCCATCTTGTCCCAAGCTGACAGGAAGCTACTCTTGAAATGTCTACGTAGAATTGGCCAAAGAATTCACATTTTAAAGTGTAAGGGAAGGGGAGGGAGGGGGAAGACAAATTTTGATCTATCAAAGCCAAACTTTATGCATGCAAGAAACATTAGGTTGGCAGGTATATTGCTAAGTGAAAAGGCTGGGGTTGGGGGTGGTGGGGGTGATGGTAGAAAATTAAACTTGTATTGCTTCTGTTTCAGTGCAAAAAACAAATGTACTAGCCAATATGTTTATGTGTATGGCCCACGGATCAAACGAGTTAACTTTGAGGTCATATCTTCATGATAGTATGTGAATTTTTAACATAGGGGAGCCTAAATAATCCAGCTTCAAGTGCTTCTTTTAATCCATATTTTGTTCTTTATTCTCTAGTCCTGCTATGACTCTTGCTCATGTGATAAATTATTCCCATTCACTGACAAAAACTGAAATTGACTTTTGCCAATTGAAATTCTGATAGCAGCATTTGAAGCACAATATGGTGGCTGGCCTTTGCAATTTTGGTTATGATTTTATTTTTTGCTAGAAATAGAAGGCCCGATGGTGGAATGTTTAGAACTATGGAAATTTGAAAATGTGTGACAGTCTAGAGGCAAATCTATAGGTGTAGCTTGGAGTGCTGGTATCTACTATACCATTGTATCCACTAACTCTAAATAAACTCATTTAACCTGTAAGTTTGTGTGATATCTTGTTATTTGTGCCCACATACATGTTCATGGGTGGCGATTTCTTGAGTTTGGTAAGTAAAGAGGGAAAACTAGATCCAGAAACAAGAGGCTAATAAATAACAACTTAAAGTTTGTAAATACACTTTACATATATTATTTCCTTTAATCCCCACAAAAAAAAAATCTTGTGAGGTGATGCCATTTTTATTTCCATTATACAAATAAATTGATTCTAAAAGAAAGCATTGAATTTGTAAACTAATGGAGATTTAGAGGCAGTATTTGAACTTAGGTCTTTTCAACTTCAACACTATCCATTTCACTGCCCAGCCGGCTAAATGTATTTGCCTCCTTGGAGTAAAAACTCCCTAAGAACAAGAACCATCTGATTTTTATATGTGCATCCTATGTCTAAAAAAAGAGTATTTCAAAATAAGTATTTTTAAAGTAAAAGAAATCCAACACTTCCTAGAAATATGACTAGAAATATCAGTACATTGACCGTTAACTATTTGTGGCATCCCTTCCCAGATATTATTAATATGCTGAAACAATTCTTTTCATTAAGCAACGAATCTTGTAGTAAATCAACCGATTTTAATTAACAACTTGAGGAATATACTTTTTTTTCTTTTCTCAGATACTTCCTCACACCCTCAAAGCTATCTCCTGAAATTTTCCATGGGATCTTTGAGAATATCTGAAAGTAATGTCTGACTATCAAGACAAGTTATAATTGAATGCCAATTGGTATATAGGGTGATATAAGTCTGCCCTTCCATCCTTCCAAATGGGAAATATTTCTAGTTCATCATAGTTTAAGTTAGGGAGGGCTCAGGGAATCATTCATTTCTTTCCCTAATAAGCTAAATATGGTTCCTCTGAGAACCTTTCACAATTTCATTGGAACCATTCAAGACAATAAAAATTGCTCTCATGTTCATTTGGCCAGCTAGCTTCTAACAGTCATACCTTATTTTTAAATTAGCTTTATTTCCCACTACTAGACTTTTAGTTAAATAGTAATTTTCTTTCTTTACTTAATATACAACAAAATCTTTCTATCACTGTTTTCTTACTTCTAAAATTGGGATCCTGATAGTTTTATTGCTTCTTTCATAGACTTTTTAAACCTTAAGGACTTGTTTTTGTTCTTTAAAAAGTGCCATGGAATCCTGAGGTTATAAAAGTAGGAGGTTACTTTTATGATCCTTACATTCCAGCCCTCTGTCTCCAGGGCCCTTAAAGGACCACTTATAAAACCCCAACATCATATAGCTAGTTATTAGCAGATCTTTGAACTCTGACTCTGAATCAAATTTATCCTCTATTGCATCATGTCTTTCGTTATAGCAAACAAATGCCTTTCTAGAATCAGGGGCTATGAAGAGTGCCTTTTGGAGAATCCATAGTATGTCACATTCATTTGTGAGAAAAAATGAACAATTTTAATTTTGTTTTCCATTTTCAGATTTTATCCAGAGCTAGAATTTCTTTTTATAAACAATCGCATATAATGCTGAACCTATACAAACTTTAAAAATATATGTTCTCATCAGGAAACAGAAATTCAAACTGTTTCCAAGCAGGCAAACTTAAAATATAACCCCAGGTGGGTTGAGGGAAAGGAATGGAAAGCAAAGGCATCAAGGAAAGGAGCTGATTCCTGTGCCACCTGGTAGCTACTTATTGAATTAAGTTGTATTTGCCACCTAGGTGTTGGTGCATGATTGAAGTTCTATAATCACTTGTCATTTCCCTCTAAATATGGAACTTGCTAAATTTGGTGCCCTAGGGACATGGCCCAATTTCCTCACCCTAGTTACAGCTCTGCTCTCGTTATAACATCTCTTTTTTGTAATAATAAATCACCTTACTGTCTCATATCCCCAACCAACCTTTAGTGGAAAAATAGGCAGATGTCCTCATGGCATGATTGATATGATTGTGAGTTTAGTACTGTCAGATGCTGTAAGGGCCTTATCCCAGATAGTAGTACTTAGTCATATTATAGAGGAAAGAAAAATGAGTATTACTGGGGGACATTGAATGGCACCTTTCCTTTTTTGATTTCCCTTAAGCCTTCTATTTAAGAGTTTTGACATGAGACTTTCTAATGCAATACTGTCCTTATAGTTCCCTATTGTTTTTTGCTGGACCCCATTGCTACAACCTTCTAAGGCAACATTTTATTACTACCAACAAATTAATCATATCCCAACCTCTTGGAATCATAAAAAAGGCTTCTTCAGGCTTGTCATCCTGAAAGTCTCTTTGTCAACACCCTTGGGTGCCTCCAGGAAGACTTTATCAAATTAGAAATACTTTTCTACACATATTAATGCATCATCAGTCACACTTCAACATGGATCTATCCCACTAGTAGGCTCTGTTAACAGAAAGCAGGATGATGAGAGAATGTGACACAGGACAGAGAGATGTTGATTCATAGGATACAGTGGAAAAAAACATGTAATCAAACAAGTTTAAGCCTGGAAGGAATCTTAGAGAAGCCCTTTAGACCAGAAGTTCTTAACCGGGGGCCAATGAGTACGTGTATGTGCATGTGTGTGTTTAATAATTTTTTTATAATTGATTTTTAATCCTATTCACTTAATTATATTTAACAAAAATATTCTTCTGTGAAGAGATCCATTGGCATTAGATTTTCTTCTCCCCTCCAACCTGTCACCTACACCAATTTTATAGAGGGTAGAGGAGTGGCATGGAAGACTTAGAAAGCAGAATGATTCTTGGTGAGCAATACTAGTTGGTGAATTAAAGTTCATTTTTCATACTTATTAAAGAAGGGGACCTGCCTACCTGATAAATAAGGTCAGAGCAAGCTCTATATCAAAGACCTTATGATTCAATTCAATGCAGCAACCATTTCTTATTTGTCTATTGTATACCAGATACTATGCTAGTGATTGTGGAAACAGGGACAAAAAGGAAGTAGTACTTGTTCTTAGATGATAATAACAAAAACAAGTAATATTTAAATAGCATTTTTTATGCCTAGCACTGTGCTAAGTACTTTGCAAATACTATTGCATTTGATCTTTACAACAACCCTGAAAGGTAAGTACTATTATTGTCCCAGTTTTAGAGATGAAGAAACTGAGGCAGACAATTTAAGTGACTTAGGGTCACAAAGCTAGTAAATATCTAAGGCTAGATTTGAACTCAGGTACTCCTGACTGAAGGTTAAGTACACTACATTCTAGTCACTCACAGTCTATGAGATGATCACATTTCAGGAAATTTGAATATCTGGAGATATTGTGTTCAGGGGAATGGAGCACAAAGCAAAAAATAATAAAAGATGTGTTGGGGGAATGGATGACATAGCAAGGCTTCAATGACCAAAATATGATGGTTTGTTTTCTATTTTGACCTAGAATAGATCCAGTTTAGGACCATGATGAAATGGAAAATGCAATTCAGCTTCAAAGAGAACAACCTGCTGGGAAAAAAATAACTAGTCATAACAACAGTAATAACAATCATATAAATTCTACTTCTATTGAAATGAAGGAGACAGCTATGTGGCATATTGGATAAAATGCAAGGCCTGGAGTCAGGAGGATGTGAGTTCAAATCTAGCTTCAGGTCATATACTCCTGGTCAAGTCATTTAATCCAATTGCTTTAGTTTCCTCCTCTATAAAAAGAGCTGGAGAAGGAAATGGCAAAACAACTCAGTATCTTCACAAAGAAGACCCCAAATGGGTCATGAAAAGTTGGACACAACTAAAACGACTGAACAATAATTGAAAGGAAACAAATTACAGCTTGATATCAATCAAAATATTGTTTTTTTTCTTTTTTTATTAAAGCTTTTTATTTTCAAAACACATATATGGGCAATTCTTCAACATTGACCCTTACAAAGCTTTCCATTACAAATTTTCCCTCCCTAGTCCCCACCCCTCCACTAGATGGAAGAAAATCCACTATATGTTAATTATGTTAAAATACTCAATCAAAATATTGTTATGATGAGATGGCTTCAAAACTGGAATGAGAAATCTAGGGAAATGGAAGGTTCCCTACTGTGGAGGGTTAACAGCAAAGTTTGGAGACTCACACTTGATAGATGTGTTAGGGTGAAATTTCTCTGGGGGTAGACAAGCAGCAACATTAGAAGACTGCAGTTGTATTCATGTAAATGGCTACAGAGGTCTTCAAGGACAACCCCCTTGTGAAACAGGTGAGTTAACAGAGACCCAGAGAGAGAAGTCACTTGTCCAGATTGCAAAGGTTAAAAGGAGTAGTGGAAGTATACAAAACCATACCATCTGATTATAAATTGTTCTCTTTACACGATGTACTACCATAGTTAGCCACTGAGGTTCCTTCCAACACTTGTAATTTATATAATAACTAGAAGTATACAATGTCCATGCAGTAACCCTGTGAGATACATCATACTGTCATAATGGCTGCCATTTTTTGATGAGAAAATGATGCTTGGCAAGGTTGTAGGAATAGGCAAAGTTCACATTGCTGCTAAGTGTCAAATCCAGGATTTTAGTTTAGAGTATAAGGGACAGTGGGTAAAGAGCTCTCTTTGGAGCCAGAGCATCTGAATTTGACTTCCGACCCTGCTCCTTACTCTCTGTATGAACTTGGACTGATCAATGGACTTGCATACCCACTGGATTTTAATTTCCTCCTCTGTAAAATGAGGTTTCAGGATCAGATGGTTTGTGGGGGTTCCTTCTCATTCAAACTATATTACCCTCTGAAAATCTGAATCTTCTTACATTTGAATTGAAATCCTTTCTCAGATGCTGACAAATTCTAATCCTAAACAAGTTTTATTTAAGATCTCTGAGTCGCAATGCTTTTGTATGTTAAAAAAAGTCATAGTCATTGTGAGTATAACCTCACATTCTTGATGTGAGAATTAAATTATGGAATTTATGTAAACATTTGCAAACTTTAAAGAGAAACATACATACATACATATATACATACATACATACATACATATAAACTTAGAGCAGACTTTCTCTTTCAAGAACAATATATTTGCCCATTAAGCTGCTAATGGAGAAAGGGGGAAAACAAAAAAATATAACTGGCTGGACGCAGTTTACTAGATTGATGGATCCAGCTTTAAAGGACCTTAGAGCTGGTAGGGATCATGTGATTGTTATTTAATCATTTTTGATTATTTCTGACTGTAACCCCTTTTTTGACAAAAAATGCTAAAGTGATGTATCATTTCCTTCTCCAGCTCATTTTTACAATAAGAAAACTGAGGCAGATAAAGTGTCCAAAGCTGGATTTGACATCAGGTCTTCCTAACTCCCAAATCTGGTACTCTACCCACTGTGCCACCTGGCTGTACCCTGTAGTGATCATAGTGCTGAGAGACATCCTAGAGATCATCTACTTGGGCTCCTTCACTTCATCTTGAATAAAAATACTCAGAAAAAGAATCAAGATCACATTGTAGCAAAACTGGAACTTAAAAGTAGGCCAGAGAACTTCAGAATTAGAGCTAGAAAGGATGTGAGAGGCCATCTAGCTCAGTCCTCTTGATTGCCACATGGGGAAACAGACACAGAGTTTAAATGACCTGCTTAAGATGTGGCAAAGTGTTTGAGGTAGAAAGTCCTTTGATTCCAAAGCCAAATCTCTTTCCATTTCTCCCAGGGGGCTTGGTGGCATTCTTGGCTAATGAGGCCAAAAGCTAGGTACCACAAGAGAGTCCCCTATGTACATTGGTATTAATTTGCTATGAATCAGGAACTTTCCTTGAGGCAGTCAAGGTCCATTTTAAGAAATATTTTTCCCTTCACTCAATTTCTTTTCCATCTTCCAAAATTCTCTCGTCCCATTTTCAAACAGTATGGGGCAGGAAACTCATACCCATCCATAAAACTAATGATTCAGAGGCAAGGGATTATAACCTGTGATTCCAAATATTCCCAGAGGAAACATAATTAATACAATTAACTCAGGGATGAGAGACTGAGAGACTGATTCCATTCTTTTGCATAGCTCAAGAGAATAAATGTTCTTCACATTACCCAAGTGACTTCTCACATTTGCATGTATCTTGGTCAAATTTTAAAAATAGAAAACAAATAGAAGAAAGAGAACAGTTCAGAGAGAAACTGGCTCTGAAACTGTTAATTCTGAAATTTGAATAGTTTTAGTTTCACATTACAGTTTAGGAAATAAGGCTGGATATTGGTCACAGGACAGTTTTTAATTAATTTCCATTCAATATATATTTCAAAAAATTCCTACTACCTGTTACCATGTTAAGGCATAGAAAGGCATAAGCTATACCTGTCCTCAAAGAACTAAAAATGGATTCATTCATTCATTCATTCATCTGTGATATTTAAAATGTTTGAGAGACATAGTTTCTGTGTAATTAATCATTTTATTAGTAATGCTAGCAAATTACTATTAAAATGGATTATTGATACCCTCAAATGCTAAATATCCATCATGCAATCCACTCAATACTTATATGTCCTTGAAAGGGTTAATATTCCTGAGGGCAGCAATTGGCTTTCATTGTTTAACTGGCAATGAGAGAGTAAATATTGTAATGCGAGGTGATCATATTCTAATGATGGTCTTGAAATACATGACTGAACACTCACATCTTGATCAAAGTGATTTGTCAATATTCATATCACCCATCTGACAAAAGGAAGAATCCACATTTTCCCAGACCTGTCCAAATAATGAGAAAAAAAAAACCTCATCCATTTGCCTAAACTTAAAATTTCTTCACTGAATGATTAAATCTGAGTTCTTGCTCTCAGTATTAACCCTGTACTTCATAGTCTGTCTGAATAACCTACAGGGGCTGATTTCTGAATGAGGAATCAGAAAAGAGGAAAATACTTCAGCAAATTCAATAATTAACTATTAAATTAAGAGATGAAAAAAGTCATCTCACAACTAGCACTCATAAATTATCTTCAATGTACCAAGCATTGTGCTAGTAATCCCTTTCCCTTTTTAAGGAAAGAAGAAAGAGTATATACATAAGTGACTTTGAAATAAAGTGGTATTAATGATATTGAGGAATTGGCTACCAGTGGTAGGAAAGATATGGCTCTACAGCTAGATGTATATGAACTTTTTGCAAAGTAAATATGAGAATTTTAAGAAAAAACACTGTCAAAGGAGATGGAATCTGAGCAGAAATTAGAAGAAAGCTGAATTTCTACAAAATGGAGCTTAGAAGAGAGAGAAAAAAATTCTAGGTCACTTGTGAAAAGATATGGAGGTGAGATGGAAGGGGCTTTATTTAGAACCTATCCAACCTTTTTTGTAAGAGAGAAAAATAAATCTTACAGATGTTAAATGACTTGACTAAGGTCATAGCAGTATTTAGTGTGAGAGGCAGGACTTGAATCCAGGACTTTTGACTCTAAATCCAGTACCCATTCCATTGCTCAACACTGCTTCCCATGGAATATTCTCTTTTGAAAACAGGTATTAGTTCAATAGTGAATGCATAAAGAATAATATGAAATAAGACTGAAAAGATAATTATGTGAAAGCTAGATGATGGATTACATTAAATATCAAAGTGAAGAAATTTTATTTATCCCAGAGGCAAGAGGAAGCCATTGAAACAAACTTTAGTTGGGAGTGACAAGGTCATGATTGTATATTAGAATTAGTAATTGGCAGCTTTGTGGAAGATAGATTTAGGGAAGAAAGGCCAGATCATTTAGGAAGCTCTTATAATAATCCACCTGAGAAAGGATGACAGCATAACAGCTTGCTAGCTTAGCTCTCTGGGACTGCTTGACAAAATGGACCATAGAAGTTGTGCCTGATGGTTTTGATTTACTTCAAAATAGAATATTTAAATTTTTCAAACTTTAACTTTTGAGCTGAATTTTCAGCAGTTTTTGCAATTGTATCTTGGCTTCTCAATCTATGGAGATAATGGGAGACCTCTTCTTAGTCAACATGATTTATCCCTACAGGAACAATGGACAACTGACTAGTAGCAGAGATAAATTAACCCAGATAGGTAACTTCAAGTCTAAAAAATTTAAAGTCTTTTAGAACCAGAAAGGATTTTAAAGGGAAACAAGCTAAAAATTAAGTCCCTTCTCCAATATCTCCCATATTCATGCTCTGTTCCAACACTTTAATCCAATCAATATTCATTAAAACTCTATGCTAGACAATGAATCTATAAAAACAAAATTGTCTCTTCCCTCAGTGAACTTACGCTCTCTTTGGTGAAGAAAATAAACAATTATAACATTATAAAAATTAAAGAGACCACAGAGCTCATCTAATCCAATACTCACATTTTAGAAATGGAAAATGTGATGATCAAGAAGATGAACT
This sequence comes from Myrmecobius fasciatus, assembly GCA_023553655.1. NCBI lineage: Eukaryota > Metazoa > Chordata > Mammalia > Dasyuromorphia > Myrmecobiidae > Myrmecobius > Myrmecobius fasciatus. The sequence continues at coordinate 10,918 of JAJPUD010010779.1, forward strand.
TATTTGTTGAAATTCATATCTGTCAGAAGCAGCAGAGAGAGAATTTGAACTGTCATCTTTTCCCAAATCAATCACTTCTCCCCCCCTTCACCCAATTGTGCTGTCATTCATATGCTAAGAATAAAATGAATAATTCAAAATCATTTGAAGAGTAAAAGAGCAATTATAATGTAGAGAATCCTATAAGACCTCCTTTGGAGGAAGTAGCACCAGATTTGTGCTGGACAGCTCCTTTGGCACTTCTCTCAATCATGTCTTTAGCTAATTTTGCTTCCATAGCTTTTCCTCAGAAACTCCCAAATATTAATCAAATATAGCTATTGGAGAATTCTCCATAGATATAGATGAAAGAAATCTCACTTCTCTCCATACATTCAATTTAACAAAGCATATCAGGTATAAAGCAACTTTTACTTTATTCCCATGGAAATGGGGAAAATACATAGTAGACTATAACAAGTGATATTATTTATCTCTGTCTCCAGTGAGTCTTACCTTTCTATCCCCATGGCACAATGAAGATGTTTTAGAGTCCCATAGCCTATGAGGCCCATAGTACTACATTGTAGTATATATATATATATATGTGTGTGTGTGTGTGTGTGTGTGTGTGTGTGTGTGTGTTTGTGTGTGTGTATACATATATGTATATATATATGAATAAAAACAAATTTGAATTTTTAGGTGTGCCACACATCAACATTTCATCAAGTTCATTACAAACTAATCTAAACAATCTTTTACATTTTTTTTTTACTTTGGCAGCCTTTCACAATTTTGTTTTAATCCATCTTTTGTTAATGCATTATTCCCTTCCCACAATCTATAGTCCAGTTTAACTTCTTACTATTATTAAAATCACATCCTTCCCCATCCATGTGTCTTTGAATTAACTATCCTCCATGTCTAGAATAAAGTTTTATCTCATCTCTACTACTTACAGTTGTTCTCTCGAAACAACAATGATCTTATAATACAACTTTTCCAGTTTTTCTGATGCTATTTCCCCCTCTCCAATTTATATAATATTAATTTTACTTGGATTATTTATGTGCAGGTTCTCCCTCCCCCATGAGCAGAATTAATTTCCTTGAAGGTGAGAGCTGTGATCATTGCTTATGTGTTTATATGTCCACAGAAGTGAGCAAATGTCTGTCTATCCTATATTAGGTACTTATTAATTGCTTGATTTTGTTCTTTTTGTTTTGTTTTGTTTTTTGGCCGATTGTTATCATCAGTGTTTGATACATAACACATGATTAATAAGTTCACTTTTGTCTATTCACTGTGATCTAGTAGAAGATATATTGAGCTCAGTCAAACAGTTCCCACTTTTCTGTGGGGTTTTTGGTCATTTTTTATTATTTTCAAAATACTCTCTCAAATAGTGACCTTAATATAATTGTCATTAACCCCATTTTGTTGAAAAATGACCTGAGATTGAGCGATTGTCATTTCAATAAAAATTTATTAAGGGACATGCCCACAATCACATAGTTATTAAGCATCAGAAGCAGAATTTGAACTCACATCTTCCCATTTCCAAATTCAGGATTCGTCCCATTACTCCATGTTGGCTCTCACACACCCAAAGACAACTAACTCAATGCATTTCATAGTGGTGAATCTTTATTAATGACAAAAATTGCTTGAGGGATTGTAAGATTTTGTACAAGACACTAGCTGAATGGGAAGATGGAAAACTCTATTTTAGGAATTTTCTAAATCCAATAGTCCTCCTAGTCTCAAGAATAATCATGAGTTCATTATCACCATTATCATCACCTTCACCATCATTGTCATCATTTTCCAATGTGCAACTCTCATAGAGAGGATTCTCTGCTGGGTGCTGAGGATCCAAGAGAATAGAAAACATATGATACATTTGAATCTTTGCCCTTAAGAAGCAGCCAGTGTGTATTTTTGACTTGATTTGATAAAATACAGTCCTCCTCAGGGTATGATACCAGATGAGAGTAGCTGGTTGGAAATAAAGCTAAAAAAAATAAATCTGAGAGCTTTATTTAAAAACAAATCTGTAATTTAATTTTTCAACTTTTTTTTTCCTTAAGAAACAACACCATAATAATGCATACAATATTTTTAGATTTGAAAAGTATTATATTCTCTCCCTACCTTCCATCCAAAGTCATTCCAAACTTCATGTAACTGGGATTTCTGATGATTCTTCTAGTTCTATTTGGCCTTCATCTTCCCTCTCTGTATATTACCTTTCATTTTTGGTACATATATTATTTAGAGCACAGCACCAGGCACATAGTAGCTGCTTGATGAATATGCATAGATTACTGAGATGGATTGCGAATCAAGAATCCCTGGTTTCAAGTACTACTCCTGAAATATATTGCCTTTGTACACCTGGGGAGGTCACTTCCTATCTCTATGCCTTAGGTTACTTCTAAGGCTACTAACTGCAAATAAATGGATTATCTGCACTGATCTAAGGAACTTCTTCATTGTGCATTCTAAACATCAATTAAATCACAGGCTCATATTTTCCATGCTCCCAAACATATATGAACTAATATGAACAAATGATAGCTCCCCTGATAGAATATATTGCATTTGAAGACAAAGATTGTCTTTACTTTTATTTCCATATTTCTGGAACCTAGCCCAGTGCCTGGTTTGTAATTTCTGTTCTTGTTCATTCATTTCAGACACGAATGACTTTTCATGACTTCATTTAGGGTTTTCTTGGAAGGAATACCAAAGTAGTTTTCTATTTCCTTCTTGAACATATTTTTACAAATGAGGTAAATGGGACTCAATGACTTGCTAAAGATCACATGGCTAGTAAGTCTGATGCTAGATTTAAAGTCAGGTCAGGCTCCTAGTCTAATGCTCCATCTCCTGTTCCACCCACTTGTCCCTGACTTACTTATATGACTAATAAATGATTGTTGAGTGATTGATTTGATTTAGTCTGCACAACAGTAGAGTGAAATAAGTACTGGGACTCAGCATCATAGTTTTGAAAAATAGAAAAGTAAGACTCAAAGTGCTGAAGTTGACTAGAAGAGGGTCACACATCTGGTAAATGACTGAAGCAGGATACAAACTCAGTTCTGTCTTGACTCTAAGCTTCATGAGTTTTCCAGTATACACACATCTTCTCTCTTAACAGGAACCAAAATGTTCTTGCACAATTTCCCTGAATATAAGCAGAGAAAACACTTTGAAAAAAAAATCTTCTGAATAAGAGAATTAAAGCCAAATAGTAGAACAACATGTGGCACAGTGCCAGATGTTTCAGCTCACTTCCTCTTTAGCATAGGGGTCATTTCTTTGTTCTCCTTCTCCTTTATCTGAATCTCCTGAGCATGCAGAGCTCTGATGTGCAGAGCATTATTGCCATTGCTACTTCTAGGCTGAATCATTTGGGGATTTGTAAAACAGAAACATGTGGAATTGACTTATTCAAAAAAAATGGGGGGTAGAGAATGCAAGGTTGGTGAATCAAAGGACTGCAGGTTCAAATACAATCTCTGTTCTTTAAGGAGTGAATGACAATGTGCAAATCTCTCACTTGTTTTACCTGTAAATAAGTGAATGTCTATTAGGTCTCTCCTTTCTCTAGATCTAAGAGACTACTACTCTCTGGAAAGTCAGAGTACTTGCACATGGATTTCCTCATAAAATATATAATAAGGAAATCATTTTGAAAAGTCCTTTATAAATGTGAGATATTGTTAAAAGAAATAGTATGTGAAACCTGTATGGATGAGAACCAAGGAGTCTGGACCCAAGTGATCAATGATCCATAATTATAGTTTTCTCAAATCCAACTGATTAAAAAGTGATGAACCCAGGTAACTTTTTCACTATTCAAGAATTATCCAACTTTTTACTTCTTTAAATAAGTTCGTATATATACATATATATATGTATGTATATATATGATAGATCACATGATAGAATACTAGCATATTGGAATATCTTTTAAGACTTCAAATGGTGTTCCAAAATGGCAGAGAAAAGTTAGGAAGCTACCTGAATTCTCCCCAGCTTCCTTCAAAAAAAGAACATTAAATCAAGCCTCCAAAAAAGATTTAGGAGTGAGAGAATCCACCAAAAGACAGAGTGAAACAATTTTGAATTTCAAGCTAACAGAAGGACTTCAGGAAAGATCTGTGTCACTTGAGGAAAGGGGGGACACATCCCTTATAGATGGTTTCTAGGCAAGTCAGTGAGAGGCTCTTAGCCACTGACCAGATTAGTACCTGAGGCCCATCTATTCTTACTTGGGATATTGGTGGCACAGCAGTCTAGCTGTTATGGCTCCAAAAACCAACAACTTTTGAAACCCCAGCACAGTAAATATGAACAATTTTGCAGACATCCACCTCAATGTCCAAGGTGTCAGCATATGAGATACTGGAGCAGAAATCCAGTGTCTGGACCCCTGAACTCCAGCACAGGAAGTTTTGGACAGTGCCATTTTGGGCAGTTCAAAATTCATGAAGTAGATGAAAAATTAGCAAAAAAATTAGAAAAGAGCCTCGATCACAGAAAGCTATGACAGCTACAGAAAAGATGAAAATACAAACTCAGAAAAGGGCAAAAATGTAACAATGTGTTCACATGAAATGTTAAAAAGGAGAAAATGAATGTCTCCAGTCCAAAAAGACTTCTTGGAAGAGGTCAAAAGTAATTTTAAAAATCAAAGAGGTAGACACAAAATTGGAAGATGAGAGATATGCAAGAGAGTCAACAGCTTGAAAGATGAAGGAATAAAAATGACTAAAGAAAACCATTCATTTAAACAATTAGAATATAGCAAGTGGAAGCTAATGACTCTATGATACCAATAATAAATTAAAGAAAACCAAAAGAATGAAAAAAATAGAAGAAAATGGAAAATTCCTTATTTGAAAAACAATTGACCTGTAAAATCAAGGAAAAATAATTTATTAATTATTAGACTATCAAAGAGCAAAGAGAAAAAGAGAGAGAGAGAGAGAGAGAGAGAGAGAGAGAGAGAGAGAGAGAGAGAGAGAGAGAGAGAGAGATAAAGAAGGAAGGTTAAAGAGGGAAGGAAGGAAGGCAGGTCTGAATGGGAACTTCCAAGAAACTGTCAAGAAAAAATGTCCTGTCCTGATATCCTAGAAAAAGTACACCAATTACCTCCTGAAAGATATCACCAGATGAAAACTTCAAAAAATATTAAAGCCAAATTTCAGAACTGTCAGGTCAAAGTAGTCATATAAACAGCCATAAAGAAATAATTCATATACCAAGGAGTCACAGTCAGGATTGAGTAAGATATACTGGAGAGCAAAGGAACCAGGAATCAACTACCCAACAAAATTGAGCATACATAATTTTTCAGGAGAAAAAAAAAGGATATTCAATGAAATAGGGGACTTTCAAATTTTCCTGATGAAAATATAGAGTTGAACAGAATATTTGATGTTCAAATACAAGAAGAGAAGCATAAAAAGTAAGCAAAGAATAAAAATAAAAAATAGAAACTTGTTAATCAATAAGATTAAACTGTTTACATCCTTACACAGAAAGATAATACTTGTGACTTTGATGTTATGATATTAAAAAAACATAAGGAGATGAAAGGAAAAAAAAGATTGTACTTCAAGAAAGGGAAGCAAGAGTGTGGTAGAGTAAATTACATCACATGAAGAAGCACAAAAGACCTACTACATTAGAGGGAAAGAAGTGAGGCAGTGAATATTGTTTGAACCTTATTCTAATTGAATTTGGTTCAAGACAGAAGAGCAGACACATTCAAATGGATATAGAAATCTATCTTGCCACTAGAGAAGTAGGAGAGGGAAAAAAAAAGAAAAGGGATACAGATGATAGAAGGAGAGGCAGATTGAGGGAAGCAGGGGTCAGAAGCAAAATATTGGTAAGGAGGGACAAGGCAAAAGGAAAAATAGAGGAAAATATAGACGGGAGAAATAGGATGCAGAGAAATACATAGTAATTATGAATGACATGAACTGTTTCAGAAAATACAAGTGGATAGTAGTGGATTAAAAAGTAGCATCCTTCAACATGTGTTTAGAAGAAACACACTTGAAATAAAGTAAAGGTAAAAAAAGACAGAAACATAATATATTATACATCAGCTGAAGATAAAAAAAACTAAACTAGACTAAAAAAATGGGTAGAAATTCTAATCTTAGAGCAAAAGCAAAAAAAAATAATAGATGTAATTAAAAGAGATAAGAAAGGAAACTACATCCTGTTAAAAGGTACTACAGACAATGAAGTAAAAGCAATACTAAACATATGTTTAAAAATGGTATAGAATCTAGATTCTTAGAGAAGTTAAATGAGTTAAAAGAAGAAATAGACAGCAAAATTATACTATTGTGGGACTTCACTCTCTTCTTTTCAGAACTAGATAAATCTAACCACAAAATAAAGAAGAAAGAAATAAAGAGGTAAATAGAATTTTTTTAAAGTTAAATAAAATAGATCTCTTGAGAAAATTAAATGGGAATGAATTATTTCAATGGTATATTGCAAAGAAATTAGTCATGTATTAGGGTACAAAAAACTCACAAATTCAGAAAGGTAGGAATATTAAATATATCCTTTTTCAGATAATGATGCAACAAAAATTGTGTATAATAAATAGCAATGGGAAAGTAGATTAAAAATTGGGAACTAAATGATTTGATCCTAAAAAAATGAGTGGGTCAAAAACAAATCATAAAAATAATCAATAATTTCATCAAAGAATATCACAATAGTAAAACATGTCTAAACTTGTGTGATGGAGCCAAAGCAGTACTTAGAGGATATCTTATATCTGGAACTGTTTACATGAATAAAATAGAGACAGAAAACAATATATTGCACATGTAATTAAAAAACCTTAAGAAAAAAAAAAGCCTCCAAATTAGAAATTCAAAAATCAAAGCAGAGATTGAAAAATTGAAAGTAAGAAAATTTTTGAATTGACAAATACAACTAAGAGCTTGGTTTTATGGGAAAATTATATAAACCTTTCATTTATTTGATTTTTTTAAAAAAAGGAGATGAATCAAATTACCAGTATCATAGATGAAAAGGTTTAATTCACCACCAATAAAGAGGAAATTGAAGCAATAAGTAAGAACTATTTTGTTCAACTGTATACCAATAAATCTGGCACTCTAATTAAAATGGATGAATAATATATATATATGTATATATACATATGTATAGCATGTGTTTATGTATATATGTATATATAGGCCAGATTAACAGAAGAAGAAATAAAATAACTTAACCTTATTTCAGAAAAAAAAATAAATTGAACAAATCATCAATGAACTTAAAAAAAAAAATCTTCAGGAGTAGATGAATTTACAAGTGAATTCTACCAAACATTTGACAATATCAAAACCATATAAACTATTGGAAAAACAAGTGAAAAAAGAGTCCTATCAAATTACTTTCATGACTCAAATATTGTGCTGATACCTAAGCCAGGAAGAGCAAAATGGAGAAACAGAATTTTAAGTCCATTTTCCTGAAGAATATTGATGGGAAAAAATAGTTAAAATAGAAACAAAAAGATTATTTTATCAACATGATAATACATTATGAACAGTCGGTTTTATACCAAGAATGAATTACCATATTAATAAAAATGCCCAACAGAAATCATATGATTATCTCAATAGTTTAAAAAAATACTTTTGACAAAATACAGCACGTATTCCTATTAATTCCTATTAAAAACATTAAGAATAATTGAAACATTCCTAAAAATAAGTAATACCTATCTAAAATCATCAGCAAGCATTATATGTAATGTACATATGCTAAAAACATTCCTAATAAGCTGAAGGTTGAAACAAGAGTGTCCATTGTCATAATTACTATTAATTATTATACTAGAAATCTTAGTATTAGAATTCAGAAGACATAAAGGAAATGAAGAAATTAGAATAGGCAAAGAGGAAACAAAATTATCACTCTTTACAGATGATATGGTGAAATCCTATTCTAGTAATGCACTATTTAATAAAACCCAAAGAGTCCAGGTTTTGGAATAAAAGCTCCCTATGAGACACAAAACTTCTGGGAAAATTGGAATACAGTATAGGAGAAACTAATCATATATAAACTTCACACAATAGAAACTTAATTCATATTTAGTATGGTCGTAATGGTTATCTATATAGTTGTCTGCCCAATATCAATAAAATCCCATTATAGGGTTGAGAAGTATCTGCCTAGTCTACTTAAAAGAGTTTTGGCTTTCTAGGCAGGAGAAAAGAGAATTTGAATCCATGCTCCAGCATTTCTTAGATGTGTAATGTTGGGAAAGTGATTTAAACTGCTTTACTCAGTTTTTCATTTGTAATATGGGGATGACAGTATGGCACAGTAAATACAGAAATAACTTCAAGTTTCCCGTATGGTCATATACTATTTATGTGACTCTGGAAAAATCAGTTAACCTTTCAGTATCGATGGAAATTTCCCAAGACTCTATATTACAGCATAGAAATTGATTTATATTTGATTGCCATTGGCAGAAGGAAATCTTGTACTTCAGTGAAGTCTCTGTCACACCCTGCTAAACAACAACAAAAACAAAAAACAAAAAAAAAAGGAAAAATGCTAACACTTGCATCACCAAAGTTATTTGAAGTCATATAGGAGAAAGTGGCCCTAGAGAAAAAGGAATCTTTGTTGCTGCTCCTGGTTATTTTGAAGTAAAAAAGGTTGGAGATCAACAGCCATTAGCATCTTATTACCATCCCTGGCACTTTATTATTGAACCTTTTTGTTAGAACCATCAGCTGATATTTATTAAAATAAACTAGACTGTTTGAGCACATATTCTTGATCTTTGAGGTCAACATCCATCATTTATTCATTTACTCTACAAATATAATTGAGTGTCTGCTATAGGCAGAAGTTTCTAATAATAATGGTGTGTTGTTTTATTTTTTTTTCAATTGAGCTTTGTGCTTTGTCCTGAAAGAATTCCCACTCTTAAGTATTTCAAGTGTCTTTATTCCAAATTTAAAGATGAAGAAACAGAGGATTAAAAAGGTTAAAGGACATGCTTGCACAGGGTTTTATATCTGGGGTCAGAGTAGGGATTAGAATTTAGGTCATCTTAGTCCAAGGCTTTTCATCCTGGGGCAGCTAGGTGGCACAGTGGATAGAGCACCAGCCCTGAAGTCAGGAGGACCTGAGTTCAAATCTGGTCTCAGACACTCAATACTTCCTAGGTGTGTGACTCTGGACAAGTCACTTAACCCCAATTGCCTCAGGAGAAAAAAAAATAAAGACTTTTCATTCTATAAATGTTATAGGAGATATAAGAAAACAAAATGTGAGTTTCTACTCTCAAGAAGTTCACAGTCTATAATAGGGAGTGAATCAATTATTTCACTGATATGTGTTACTTCTTCTGTCCATATAGATTACCATCTATGCAACATCTAAGTTTTAAATAGTTATGTAGAGCCCTCATAGGGTTAAATGACTAAATCAGGATATGTAAGAGGTGCATCTTAAACCCAAATATTCCTGGCTTCCTTGTTAACTCTTTGTCCAATACATCTTTGATGCATTTTAGCTGATGACTAGCTAAACAAAATCCCATGACTAATTATAAGAAGTTTATAGTATAAGAATATTTCATGATTAGTAATTCATTTTATTTCCCATGATAGATAATCTCTTCTCTTTGTTATGATTGTAAAGCACTCTTTACAAAGTACGAATTAAATAAATTCAACCAATTAAACCTATTGTGCATGGATAAGAATTCCCACTACATTATGCTTCAAAGTTGGTCATCCAGTATTTACTTGAAGAGTTTCAATGGAAGTTGAAATCTATTTTTATCTTGAGTGAAACTATTCCATTTTCAGACTGATGAAATCATTTTCAGACATTTGAGAATGATATTTCCCCTTCCATTGAAATCTAGCTCTCTATAACTTCCACCAGTTTCATTTTATCATAAACTGAAGTAGAGTGGTGCCATCAATTTATTATTTCAGGGTAGAAAATTTAAAGAATAGTGACAGTTTCTACCTAGTACATTATTTCCTTTCTGGCTAATCCCTGAAATAATAGTAAACATTCTAGTTCTATTTCTCCCTTCTATATCAGAAATTCTATTGTGTTTCAGAAACTGCTTGCTTTTCCACTTAATGGTACTTATGGTCTTATCTGTCTACCTACTTCAGAACTTTATCAATCTTAAAAACAAAACAAAACAAACAAACAAAACCAAGAGAATTTTATATTAAATCCCAATAGATTTCCATTCTGTTATGGTGAACTTCAGGTAAGGGCTCCCAATCTATTCACCCTCAATATGTTATCCTATACAGAGAAAAAAAAAAGTTTCCGATTTCTTCCTAGTTCTCCCCTCTGGGGATCAAGAGAAGTCTAATATCATTTCATCAAGACAGCCTTTCAATATTTGATGACAGCTATCATATCATCCTGTCATCTTTTTTTCCTCCATTCCTCCAGGCTAAATATCCCATTGCTTTCATCCATCATTTTATAGCCTGAATTTAAGAAGCTTCACCATCATGATTTCCTTCTTCTTAATTCTTATTAGTTGAGTAATATTCTTCCCAAAATGTCATGCCTAGAACAAAATGCTTTACATATAGTCTAACCATAGTTGAGGACAGACGAAATATCATCCGTTTATTTTTGGGTGTCATTATATCTTTTCATTTTGTCTAATATTTCATTTCCTTTCTTGACCCTCATATGACCCAAAGTGTTTACAATCTGATAAATATCCCATAGATCTAATCCAAACTATGGTTTCCTCATCATGCTCTTATGCAGTTAGTATTTTTTTTTTTAATTCAAAGGTAAGACTTCACCAATAGAGATAGGTACTGGTCCTGGGATTTCCTTGATTTAGGCAATTCAGACATGAAGAAATGATTTCTTCCTCTTTCATCTCCAAATTATAGTCTCAGAAATCATATTCATTAAGCCAATATTTCCAGACACTGTATGCATACAATCCACTAACAGATAGATATACACAAATTAGTCTGGATATTTCTGGGGCACTGAGAGGTTAAATAGCAAAGGTCACATAAACCACAGAGGAAGACTTTCAGCCCAAAATTTGTTGATTTTGAAACCAATTAACTACAAGTTATTCAAAACTTTTTTCTCAAATATTAGGCTTTATGGGGGCAGCTAAGTGGCACAGTGGATAGAGCACCAGCCCTGAAGTCAGGAGGACCTGAATTCAAATCTGGTCTCAGACACTTAACATTCTCTAGCTGTGTAATTCCGGGCAAGTCACTTAACCCCAATTGCCTTAGCAAAAAACAAAAAAAAAAAAAAAAATTAGACTTTACCCATCTCTGTCCAATTTTGAGGCAAGTCAATATGCTCTTAGGCCAGCTAGATGGTATAGGAATCAGGAAAGCTCATCTTCCTGAGTTCAAATCTTGCCTCAGATACTTACTAGTTGTATGACCTTGGGCAGTTAAAATTATTTACCTGAATTTTCTCATCTATATTATCTAATAAGTCTAAATCTTAGACATAGACTTAGACACATCTAAATAAGTGGGAGAAGAAAACAACAAAGCACTTTAGCATCTTTTCAATGAAAACTCCAAATGGGGTCACAAAGAGTTGAAAAAAGACTAAATAACAATATTTTTCTACTCTTGTGTGTAAAAGTAAAATTTGACTGAAATCTCCTAACAAGGCTACTGGAAGAATAAGGGTGTCACTCGTAGTATACAATAAGTTTAAGTCTAGAAACCATTTTGGGGGAGGAGGTAGTTGGTTGTTGATGTGAACTTTATGATATCATTGTCAGAGATGCAGCTGGAAAGATCTGGGATTACACGCTCATGATATCTTTACCCCAAGCAGGATTCCAGTCATCATTCTGTACCCTAAAATCTGAACCTAGCAACCTATATTCTGTACAGATGCAGCTGCTCTTCTTTAGAAATAGTGAAATTTGTCCCCCCAAGAAAATGAGAGAGACAGAAATAGAAGGTAAGCCTTTGGCATGGGATGCATTGGGTTCCTTCTGCTGCATCAGCCTCACAATTGGAGCCCTTTGCTGCCTTTTTATTTCATAGAGTTCTTCAAACAGGCTTTGAGGCTGAGGGTTTGTGCCACACAAAGATGCAGTGAGCAAGCAGTGCATGCTCATTAGTGAGCTTTTTGATTATCTCCACTGGTAGGAAGTAGTCCTCTGAACTTGCTGTTCCAATCTGAAAGTCAATTTCAAACTCAGCATCAAGGGAGAGGTAATTCTTTCCTCAGCCCACGCAGACCCTGCCAGAATAAAACAACACAGTGCAATACAACCCAAAAATGAGGGAGCAGAATAAACTGCCAAGATTTTACATAGTTGGTCAGACCTAGGGATGACACTGAAAAATATTATGCTGTTGATTTCACTTAAGCCAATTTGCCTATGTCAAAACAGTTAGAAAACCAATTGATGATCTTTTTTTTTGCCAACAACTCAGCCACTTTCATGTGTACAAACATGTGCAAAATGGTAATACACATTCACTCCTGCACACACACACACACACACACACACACACACATTTTTGAAATCATATTCATTAAGCCAATAATTCCAGACACTATATGCACACAATCCCCTAACATAAAAGCTATACACAGATTAGTCTGTATATTTCAAGATCTTAGAGAGTATTTCACTTTATTTTTTCTAAGTTGTATCCCTAGTATCAAATAAAGTTCCAGATATTCACTACATGACTAATAAGTGCTTTTGGATTGATTAAATAATTGTCTGTGCAATAGAGGTGAACATTAGCAGAATTTGAAATAGCCTAGAGTAGAGGGGCGAGTAAGTGACCTAATAGATGGAATACTGAGCCTGGAATCAAATCCACCCTCAGACATTTATTGGCTATATGACTTTGGGCAATTCATTTAACATTTGCCTTAATCCACTGAAGAAGGGAATGGCAAACTATTTAGTGTCTGTGCCAAAAAAATGATTTGGTCCATAGGTTTATGAAGAGTCAGATTCACCTGAATGACTGAACAGCAACAAAAAAGTAAAGGAAAGAGTACTAGATTTTAATTCAGAGTTCAAATCTTCCTTTCTTTGATAGATAAGAAAATCAAACTTCTTTTTCTATTTCTTTTTTTTAATTTTATTTTTATATGATACATATTTATATTTATACTGTTATCTTGCTGTACAAGAAAAATCAGATCTACAAGGGAAAAAAAAGAGGGAAAACAAAATGCAAGCAAAAAATCAGCAAAGAGCATGTAAATGCTATGTTGTGGTCCATACTCAGATCTCACAGGCCTCTCTCCCTGGGTGTACATGGCTTTCTTCATCACTGAATAATTGGAACTGGTTTGAAACATCTCATTGTTGAAGAGAACCATGTCCATCAGAATTGATCATCATATACTCTTGTTGTTGATCTCCTGGTTCAGCTCATTTCACTTAGCATCAGTTCAAGTAAGTCTCTCCAGGCATCTCTGAAATAATCCTGCTGATCATTTGTTATAGAACAATAATATTCCATAACATTCATATACCATAATTTATTAAGCCATTCTCCAACTGATAGGCATCCATTCAGTTTCCAGTTTCTAGCCACTACAAAAAGGGCTGCCACAAACAATTTTGCACATGTAGGTCCCTTTCACTCCTTTAAGATCTCTTTGGGATATAAGCCCAATAAAACACTGCTGGGTCAAAGGATATGCATACTTTGATAACTTTTTGAGCATAGTTCCAAATTGCTCTCCAGAATGGCTGGATCTGTTCACAGTTCCACCAACAATGTATCAGTGTCCCAGTTTTCCCACATCACCTTCAACATTCATCATTATCTTTTCCTGTCATTTTAGCCAATCTGAGAGGTGTGTAGTGGTATCTCAGAGTTGTCTTAATTTGCATTTCTGTGATCAATAGTGATTTGGAGCACTTTTTCATATGACTAGAAATAAATTTAATTTCTTCATCTGAAAATTGTCTGTTCATATCCTTTAACCATTTATCAATGGAAGAGTGGCTTGAATTCTTATAAATTTGATTCAGTTCTCTATATATTTTAGAAATGAGGCTTTTATCAGAACCCTTAAATGTAAAAATGATTTCCCAATTTATTGAAAAGCAAACTTTTAGATAATTAAAACTGTTCCATGGGCTACCTCATTAGGAGCTGAGACATTTCATCTTGGAGGTTTTCAAGCAAACATTATCTGACTACTTTTTAGTTATAGTGGAAGATCTCATGTTATACTTCTGCTGTAATGATAGTTCTTTATTAGATGGGATTGAGTAGATGACTAATGAGATCTCATATAGCTTTGAAAATCTTGTGATTTTATGCAACTTACTAATTGTGGAAGTCCTTTTGGCCTCAATTTCTGCATCTGTTTAAAAAATACAGAGGGATGAATTAGATGACCACCATTTTCTTTTTCAGTAATAAAACTATGCTCCCAGAAATCAAGATCATTTGAATTGGCCTGAATCATCTCTCAATTGAAAAGAGCCATGTCTGTCATAATTGATCACTGTATAATCTTGCTATTGCTGGATAGAGAATAAAATAATTCCATAATTATTTTCATTTATCTCTAGCTGAAGTTTAGCATTGTCTTCAATTATAAATTTAAAAGAAAAAAATCTGAGAAATTTTTAAGATAGGATTCTGGAATAATGTCAGAGTAAGTCAGAAAAATCCAAGTTCTCCACATCCTCCCCCCACAAACAAGATGAAATCTTACTTCAAAGCAAATATAGAGCAGTAAAAACAAACAAGAATTGGGATGGGACAGTGGAACAACCTAAGATCTGAAGAAAAATATTAGCATGGAATTTTGGCCCCTGTGAGGTTTGAACACCTTCAATCTAGTTCTACTAAAATAGCAGATAAACACTAGGGCTAGCTAGGCTGGTAGATTGCCTCAGCCCAAGTCACAGGAACCCTTTACCTCCCAACACTGTTTGGAGTCATGCATCTGAATTAGGGAACACTGAGGGAACCTCTGCTGATAAGGGATGGCAGCCCAAACTGTGCTGCTAAGACATGGCCCTGGGCAAGAAGGAATCAGCACAAGGCTAGCTAGTACAGAAGCAGTGGGGCAGGGATGCTGCTTGTGGCTGGCTACTGACACTTATAGGAGGGCAGAGCTCTTGGTTTCAGTTCCAGGCCATAGGGGAAAATTGAAGGAAGACCTGAGGCCACAAACAACATTTCTCACACCTCAGGACTAGAAATGATTAAAATAACAAGCTCATTAAAAATAATAAATGAATGAATGAATGAGAAGGCAAAGGAGAAAGAATTCAACCATAAAAAGTAACTATAGGAATAGAGAACAGGATTCATCTTTTGAATAGGACACCTCCCCCCCACACACACACACACACTATCCCAAAGAGTGAGACCAAGAGATAATTAAAAATATATATATAAAGAATGAAAAACATACAAGAGAATGCAAAACATTTCACATTAAAATCTCTGGATCTGGGAGAAAAGATCAAAAAGAGAAAATATAAGAATAATAGGACTACCTGAAAGCTATGAGAAAGAAAAAGAATCTTGATACTAAAATAGAAGAAATAAATAAAGGCAATTGTCCTGAAGTATTAGAAAAAGATGGGAAAGAAGACATAGGAAAAAAAAAATACCCATTACCACCTAAAAGAGATCCTAAAAGGAAATCCTACAAAAACATCAAAGCCAAATTCTGAAACCCTCAGGTCAAGGAGAAAATATTACAAGCAACAAGAAAATAAATAAATTAAAATACAGCAGAGTCACAGTTAGTGGTGACTACATTAAAAGATCACTGATCTTGGAACATTGTACATCAAAGAGCAAAAGAACTGGAATTGAGACCCAAAAAATCATGTCTAGCAAAGCTAAGCATAATCCTCAATGAAAACAAAAATGTACATTCAATGAATTGCCAAACTTTCAGCATTCTGTTGCAAAAAAAACCCCTGAAATTAATAGAAAATTTGACATGCAACATCCAACCGAAATATAAGGTAAACATCAAAGATTAATTATAAGGTGACTCAATAATGAACAAACTGTTCATTTTTCATATGTGGAAATGTAAACCATCTAATATTGTAAATTCAAGTGTTTAAGATTGTCTTTAATAATTGAGTAGTTCAAAAGAAGGATTGGGGTAGAGCTGAGTATAATGTGATTCTAAAAACAAAACCATTTTTAAAAAGGTAAAAGTAACTATATTATACAAATGAGGTATGAGCAAAAGAAATGTAACATAAGAATTAGATGTAGATTACTAGTTCTGGAACCCTACTCAACAGTAATGGATTAAAGAGGAAACCATTCATAATGTTTGCATACCTGTATAAGTGTGTGTGTGTGTGTGTGTGTTGTGTGTGTAGAGGGGCAGGATAAAAGAGGGATTTTTAAAAGGAAACATTCACATATCTGGACTTAAGAGAGAATGACATATACATTTAAAAGGGAATAAAAATCTAAAAGTATAAAAAAGAAGAGAATGAAAAAAGGTGGGGGTATAGAAGGCTATGTGGCTAACCATGGGATAAGGTATATAGATTAACAGGAATGGGATAAAGAGGGAGCCACATATATATATTTGGAAGGCTATAAAAAGTTTTCTAAATTCAAATAGAAACAAGAGAACAAGGAGAAAGAATGATGTGAAAGAATAAGAGGGATCTTTGCAGGGGCAGTAGGTTAAATAATAGATGTTCAAAGTAGTATGTAGAAGTAAAGCAGAGGCACCTAAAGGTATAAGAAATAAGTAATACACAAAAAAACATGAAATAAAGACCAGAATTAGAATTTATTATATAAAAAGAAGCTACTATCATTATAGTCTCACAAAACTAAAGCTAAAATAGATTTAATCAAAAGAGAAAAAAATAAAGAAATGACAGTATGTGTCAACCATATTGTTTAACGCTATTTAAAATAACTAGACAGTATAGGGTTGGAAAATTTCTGTGATGTAGGAAATGATGAGTTGGTGGACTTAGAAAAAAAATGATGATGCTATTTACTTTTGGAGTAACAGAGGTCAAACAAGAATAGTATGTTTTCTCATAGATTCATATGAATGTATATATGTGTATGATTATAGGTATCTATGTATATGTTTGAGTACGTGTATATACATATGTGTTTCTGTATGTGTGTGTGTGTATAGATAAATAGATCAATATTGAATTATAGCCTTCTCCATGGAGGGAGGAGGAGGAAAGAAAAAAAAAAGAATGAAGTAAAAAGTAAAGTAAAAAAACAAAAGAAAAGCTATAAAGAAGCAAAGAAAAGATGGAGAGCTCTGAACAAAATGTATAGTTTATTATATGGGCTTTCTTGAAATGGCAATCTATTATTTTATATTTTGAATCTCTAATATTCTGTTATACTTATGACAATCATGGCAATTTTTTTTCCTTTTCATATTTTTGTTTTATTTTTTTGAACTAAATGCAATAAAATTTTTAAAAATGTTCTATAGATTTCACTAGATGGCACTCATGACATTGAAGAAGAGGCTTAAGAATCCTTGCTTTAGGCGGAGCCAAGATGGCGGAGTGAAAAGGTGACTTTCTGCCTCTCCTCCGATCTTCTCTCAAATCAACAATAAAATAAGCCTCTGAACTGATCTTCAAGTCAATGAACTCAAAAATATTTGGACACTGCTCTCTGGATAACTTCATATCAGGTTAGTCGGACTCGGACAGAGAGATAAATAGACGACTCCTGTGTAGGCCGAAAGTGAGGGTGGGACTCAGCTCAGCTCATCCTGGCAGAAATTCCAAACTCCAAACTCCAAATTCCAAACACCTGGAGTTTATCTGAGGCACTCAGGACACTCTGCCCTGATTGGGGGCAGGTGTTCTGGCAGACTTGCCTTGTTTAAGGAATAATTCGGACTTAGTCCTAGCCCCCACAGGCCCAGCACCTTAAGTCAACTCACCGAAGGGCCCCAGGGCAAAGCTTTTTCAGCCGCCGTTTTTTTTCCCCTACCTTAAAGAGATATCCACGCTGTCTAAAGAAAAAAAATGAAGAAGCAAAAGAGAGCTCTCACCATAGACAGCTTTTATCAAGGCAAAGAAGAAATGATCACCCCAGATCCAGAGGTTCCTTTAGACAAAACTCAAGAGAAAATCAGTAAGGACCATCACTGGTCCACTTTTCAAAAGGCCTTTCTGGAAGATTACATAAAGAACCTCAAAAGATAGCTGGAGGATAAATGGGAAAATAAACTAAAATCAGTGCAAAAGGATACCATATCTTGCAAGAAGGATATGATGCCCTGCAAAAGAGATATGAAAAAGACACCAATTTATTGAAAAATAAAATTAGTGAAGTGGAAAAAGAGTGCAATGAACAAATTGGCCAGTTACAAAAGGAGCTTAAAAAGGTAACTGAAGAAAACAACACTTTAAAAATAAGAATTGAACAAATGCAAGTGAATGACTCAATAAGACTTCAAGAATCAGTCAAACAAAAACAAAAAAAAAAAGAAAAATTAGAAGAAAATATGAAATATCTCCTAGGAAAAACAACTGACTTGGAAAATAGATCTAGGAGAGACAATCTAAGGATTATAAGACTTCCTGAAAGCCATGATGAAAAAAAGAATCTAAACACTAACTTCCAGGAAATCCTGAAAGAAAACTGCCCTGAAATTGTAGAATCAAAGGGCAAAATCACCATTGAAAGAATTCACCGATCACCTCTTGAAAGAGACCCCAAAATTAAGACCCCAAGGAATATCGTGGCTAAATTTCAGGACTATAGCACCAAGGAACAGATTCTGCTAGTAGCCAGAAAGAAACAGTTCAAATACCGCGGATCAATAATTAGAATCACAAACAATCTGTCAGCTTCCACATTGAAGGATCGAAGGGCCTTGAACCAGATATTCCGAAAGGCAAAGTAACTTGGATTACAGCAAGAATAATCTATCCAGCTAGAATGAGTATTATCCTTCAGGGAAGAAGATGGTCATTCAATGATATAGGTGAATTTCACCTATTTCTAATGAAAAGAACGGATCTGAACAAAAAATTCGACCCCCAAACACAGAACTCAAGAGAAGCATAAAAAGGTAAAAAGGAAAGGACTCTTGAGAACTTTATTTCTACTATGGGGATACTTAAAGTTTGGGGGTATAATTAACTAGATATTACTTTGATAATATGAAAAAGAGAACTGGAGGGGAAAAGGTTGTCATACTAGAGAAAAGAGGGAAAAAGTGGAAAAATAAGATCTAAAAAAAAGGAGGTAAAAATAAGGTAAAATCACTTGAAGAGGCAAAGAAAACCTAATATAATTGAGAGAAAGAGGGGAGGGAGATGAGCATTGTATAAATCTTACTCTCATCAGGTTGGGCTCTAAAAGTGTATATCAGACATTTGATTTCACATAGAACCTTGTCTGTTGCTAGAGGGAAGTGGGAGGGAAAAGAGGAAAAGTAAAGGACGAACTAATAGAAGGGAAAATAGAAGAATCAGGGGAAAGGAGTAAAAACAGGGGGAGGGGATATAAAGGGTGGAGTATTGTTTGGGGGAGGGGGTCATCAAAAGCAAAGTACTGAGGAGGGGGGAAGGAAGAAAGGGGAAGGGAAAGGGGAAAACATAACTTGGGTAAATTAGATGGCAGGAAATTAAGAATTAGTTATTCTAACTGTGAATGTGAATGGGATGAACTCTCCCATAAAGCGGAAGCGGATATCAGACGGGATTAAAAACCAGAATCCCACAATATGTTGTCTATAAGAAACACATCTAAAACATAGTGACACATATAGGATGAAGGTAAACGGCTGGAGCAGAAAATATTATGCTTCAAGTGAACAAAAAAAAGCAGGGGTAGCAATCCTTATCTCAGATCAAGTAAAATCCAAGATAGATCTAATCAAAAGAGATAAGGAAGGAAACTATATTTTATTAAAGGGTACCATAGATAATATAGCAATATCTATACTAAATATATATGCACCAAGTGCAATAGCACACAAATTCCTAGGGGAGAAATTAAGAGAGATGCAAGAAGAAATAGACAGCCAAACGATACTAGTGGGGG
>JAJPUD010010779.1:32641-46380 GCA_023553655.1 Myrmecobius fasciatus
AAGAGTTGGTTCTATGAAAAAACTAACAAAATAGATAAGCCTTTAGTTAATTTGATAAGAAAAAGGAAAGAGGAAAATCAAATTGTTAGTCTCAAGAATGATAAGGGAGAACTTTCCTCAAATGAAGAGGAAATTAGAGCAATAATTAGGAGTTACTTTGCCCAACTTTATGCCAGTAAGTTTGATAATCTAAATGAAATGGAGCAATGTCAACAAAAATATAGATTGCCCAGGTTAACAAAAAAGGATATAAATTATTTAAATAGCCCCATATCAGAAAAAGAAATAGAACAAGCTATTAACCAACTCCCTAAGAAAAAATCTCCAGGGCCAGATGGATTTACATGTGAATTCTACCAAACATTCAAAGAACAATTAATTCCAATACTACACAAACTATTTGAGAAAATAGGGACAGAAGGTATACTGCCAGAATCCTTCTATGAGACCGATATGGTGCTGATAACTAAACCAGGTAGGGTGAAAACAGAGAAAGAAAACTATAGACCAATTTCCCTAATGAATATTGATGCAAAAATTTTAAATAAGATATTAGCAATGAGATTACAGAAAGTCATCCCCAGGATAGTACACTATGACCAAGTAGGATTTATACCAGGGATGCAGGGCTGGTTCAATATTAGGAAAACTATCAGCATAATTAATTATATTAATAACCAAACTAACAAAAAACATATGATTATCTCAATAGATGCAGAAAAAGCCTTTGACAAAATCCAACACCCTTTCCTATGAAAAACACTAGAGAGTATAGGAATAAATGGGCTTTTCCTTAAAATGATCAGTAGTATCTATTTAAAACTACCAGCAAGCATCATATGTAATGGAGACAAACTAAAACCATTCCCCATAAGATCAGGAGTGAAACAAGGCTGCCCACTGTCACCATTATTATTTAATATTGTATTAGAAATGTTAGCTTTAGCAATAAGAGAAGAAAAAGAGATAAAAGGAATCAGAGTAGGTAATGAAGAAACCAAATTATCACTCTTTGCAGATGACATGATAGTATACTTAGAGAACCCTAGAGACTCAACTAAAAAACTACTAGAAACAATTCACAACTTTAGCAAAGTGGCAGGATTCAAAATTAATCCACATAAATCATCAGCATTTTTATATATTACCAACAAAGTTCAGCAGCAAGAGATACAAAAAGAAATTCCATTCCAAATAGCAGATGATAGGATAAAATATTTGGGAATCTATCTGCCAAGGAAAAGTCAGAAACTATACGAACTAAATTACAAAACACTTTCCACACAAATAAAATCAGACCTAATCAATTGGAAAAATATTAAGTGCTCATGGGTAGGCAGAGCGAACATAATAAAAATTACAATACTACCCAAACTAATCTACTTATTTAGTGCCATACCAATCAAATTCCCAAGAAATTATTTTACAGATCTAGAAAAAATAGTAGCAAAGTTCATTTGGAAGAACCAAAGGTCAGGGATTTCAAGGGAATTAATGAAAAAAAAGGCAGATGAAGGTGGCCTTGCTGTACCAGATCTAAAACTATATTATAAAGCAGCAGTCATCAAAACCTTTTGGTACTGGCTAAGAAATAGAGGAGTCGATCAGTGGCACAGGATAGGATATCAGGACAATCTAGGCAATAACCTTAATAATCTAGTATTTAATAAACCCAAAGACCTCAGCTTTTGGGATAAATACTCACTATTCGGCAAAAACTGCTGGGAAAATTGGAAACTAGTATGGAAGAAATTAGGGCTTGACCCATACCTAACACCACATACCAAGATAAGATCTAAATGGGTTCATGATCTAGATATAAAGAGAGACTTTGTAAGCAAGTTAGAGGAACGTAATATAGTTTATCTCTTTTGCCTGTGGAGATGGAATAAATTTATGTCCAAAGAAGACCTGGAACTCCTAATTGAACACCAGATGGATAATTTTGATTATATTAAGTTAAAAAGTTTCTGTACAAACAAAACAAATGCAGACAAGATTAGGAGGGAAACATCAAATTGGGAAATTGACCCGACCCGCGGGTCTCGAGCTAGGGGTGCCTGAGATCTCGCATCGGCCTGTGAGCCAAAAGAGGCTGGGGAGGCATTAATGCCTGGGGGATGGGCTGTGAAAAGGAAAGAATGGAGACCATTCTGTATAAGGGCAGAATAGCTCGTTTATTGAGGCTTAGTACAAGGTTTATATACATGGTACATCAAAGTAAACTTTCATATAAAGGATGTAACATCCGTTGATCATTTGTCAGGAAATTGAATAAGGGGAGGGATATGGTGTATGCGTGATTTCCTGAAGCAGGATGCCTACTTGAAACTTTCTTGAGATAATTGATCGTATCTGGCTTCCTGGTATGCACCTTTTTTGGGGGCAGGGGTTTGGTGATGTTTCTTAGACCTCTTGCTGGTATGCACTTCCTTTTGGGGGGTAGGGGTTTGGTAGTCCTCTTTGTCTCCAACAGTCTCTTCGTCTCCAACAGGAAATCATCTTTACATTTAATGGTTTTGATAAAGGCCTCATTTCTAAAATATATAGAGAATTGTCTCATATATATAAGAATTCAAGCCAATCTTCAATAGATAAGTGGTTAAGGGATATGAACAGACAATTTTCAGATGATGAAATTAAAACCATCTCTAGTCATATGAAAAGTTGCTCCAAATCACTATTGATCAGAGAAATGCAAATTAAGACAACTCTGAGGTACCACTACACACCTGTCAGATTGGCTAAAATGACAGGAAAAGATAATGATGAATGTCATAGGGGATGTGGGAAAACTGGGACACTAATACATTGTTGGTGGAACTGTGAACGGATCCAACCATTCTGGAGAGCAATTTGGAGCTATGCTCAAAAAGTTGTCAAACTGTGCATACCCTTTGACCCAGCAGTGTTTCTACTGGGCCTATATCCCAAAGAGATCTTAGAGGAGGGAAAGGGACCCACATGTGCAAGAATGTTTGTGGCAGCCCTTTTTGTAGTGGCTAGAAACTGGAAACTGAAGGGATGCCCATCAATTGGAGAGTGGCTGAATAAATTATGGTATATGAATGTTATGGAATATTATTGCTCTGTAAACAGTCCAGCAGGACGATTTCAGAGAGGCTTGGAGGGACTTGCATGAACTGATACTGAGTGAAACGAGCAGAACCAGGAGATCATCATACACAGCCACAACAGTATTACATGATGATCAATTCTGATGGACATGGCTCTCTGCAACAAAGAATTGTCTCAAACCAATTCTAATTGTTCACTGAATAAAACCATATACACCCAGAGAGAGGGATATGAAATATGGACCACAACGTAACATTTTCATGATCTCTATTGACATTTGCTTGTATTGTGTTGCTTTTCTCTGATTCTTTTTTTTTTCTTGTAGATAGGATTTTTCTTGCATAACTTCTCAAGCATTTCAACATTATTAACATGTAGTGGACTTCCTGCCATCTAGGGGAGGGGAGGAGACTGGGGGTAAAATTTGTAATTGAAAGCTTTGTAAAGATCAATGCTGGGGAACTACCCATACATATATTATACAAATAAAAAGCTTAAAAAAAAAGAATCCTTGCTTTAGAACAGTTTTCAAGGTCCATATCTTCTGGAGAGAGTGGAAGTTGGATTCACCATACTGTTATCTATCTTCCAAGAGTCATTATACATATTCTAACCAATCAGATTTTTATAGCAATGCTTCCAAGGCTAAATGTTTCTATCTCAAGTCATTCTTTGGTCACTTATGATGAGAGAAAGAAACATAAAGCAGAAAAAATAGCTAGGTGGAAAACTTTAAATTCACCAAGTTGACCCTCTATTCCACCTGCCATATAGAAAGAATGGCCATTTTTTGTGAGGATAATCATCTTCCACAATCTTCTTCTTCTAAAGAGAAAGAATAACATAGCATATAGATTACAGAGACAAAAAGGAAGAGAATTCAAGAAAGCAGAATCCAACATTTCTTTTAAAATAATATACTACCACCTCTATCCCCTGCCTAATGAGGGGAGGGCACCAAGAACCTATCCAGGATTTGCTGTTTCATCCCCCAAACCCAATGCTTTTATAACAGAGCTATAATATATACAGACCACCAGGAAATACCCCAAACATAGAAGAATGGGAAAGAGATATTGAGGGTGAGGTTTGTTGATTTGCTTTCATTATACTTTTTTAAAGAATGTTATATAATAATATAGCTATATAATATATAATAATATAGCATATAATAATATAGCTATATAATAATATAATAAACACATCACTCAGGCAGGCACTTGTTGCCTAATGGCATAAAGGTATATGCCTATGGCATAATGGCAAAAAAGTGGCATTGTAGGCAAATTTAAATACTATTATTATCTAATTGTTAAGAAGTACAATAGTTCCCTTTAAGGTTCTGCCTTAATTGAATACTTTAGCAGTACCTGGGAATATTTTCAAAGTCCTTTCTTCACAGGAACCCTGTGAAGTCAATAGTAGATACTATAAATACTTGTTGACTTACTATAAGTATTATTGGATTAATTTTATTGTTGAAAAAACTCAGGGTCAAAGGGGGTAAATAAACCACTCAGGTGCATAGAGTCATTAAATATTAGTGCTGGACAGTTGAACACAGTTATCTCTGCTACCATAAGCCTCTTTTCTCTTGCCAAAGCGTTAGCTGATAATTAAGTCCTTCACTGACATATAGGGCTTGCTGAGTAAGATTTAAGACTTATTGGGATGAAATAGGAAAACATCTAGAGCAACAGCCACATTATATTTTGATTCAGAAGAATAAGACTCAAGCCTTGGCTGTGAAGTGACTCCTGTGTGAAGAAGACCTAGCTGCCAAAGTGTTCCTTGATCCTAAGTGTCAGAGAGAGAGACAGACAGACAGACAGACAGAGACAGAGAAAGAGGAGGGAGAGAAGGAGGGAGAGAGAATGAGAGATGGAGAGATAGACAAAGAGACAGAGAGAGGAAAATAGACCCACACACACATAGAGAGAGAAAAACAGACAAGCAGACATAGAAACAGAACCACAGAGACAGAGATATAAAGAGGGACAGAGAGAAAAGAGACAGACACAGAGAGAGAGAAAGGCAGAAAAACAAACACAGAAGAAAAACCACAGAGACACAGATACACAGAGACACAGACAGAGACAGAGATAATGAGAAAGAGACTCAGAGAGACAACAGAGATAGAGACAGACAGAGACAGAGAAAGAGGCAGAAACAGAGGCAGAGGAAAAGACAGAAAAGAGAGATGGGGGTAGAGAAACAGGCAGAGAGACAGAGAGAGACAGAGAAAGAGATAAAATTAGGGGCAGAGACAGACAGAGACAGAGACACAGAGAAACAGGCAGGAAGTTGGATTTTATTCTCATTTCCTTCTTAATTTGATTTTGTGATCTATTATTACACTTCATGGAAATTCTAAGGTTGCTTAAAGAAGGAAAAAAATCATTTTTTTAGTTTTACAGTATAGAACTAGGAGACATCAGCAGATGCTACAGAGAGTCAGATTTATGTTTTATATAGGATAGAAATAAAACAATTTCCTGGCAATTAGAACTATCCAAATATGAAGTAGGCTGCCCTGGAAAGTAGTGAGTTTTTTTATCATTGGAAGTCTTCATGTTTAGAATACATAAACAATTTGTCAGAGATGGTGGTAGATGTGAGCTGGATTAAACAAACTCTGGGGTTCCTTTCAAATCTGAGACTTTACCACTCTATTTAGTAAAGAATGAATGCTAAAGCCTGCTCATTCAGATCCAATTACTCATATAAAGTTGAAAAACAAAATAAACAAAGACTTTTTTTTCTTCTGAAATTTGAAAAACAAAAAACAACAAAATAAAGCTTATCAGAACAACAATTGGTGCCTTGGGGCTGGAGAACAAAATTTCCACCTGTATGAAGTATGTGGGACAGTTGTTGAGGGAGACTGAGAGTTGGGCTGAGCTTTGGGGGTTGGCCAATTTTCTTCAAACAGTCCAGCTTTTGGGGAAAAAAATACTACAGACATTAATCTCATACTAGACAAACTTAACATATTTCTTCAATTTTGCAACCGATATGTCAAATTCATTCACAGTGAATTCACCAAAGCATTATTTTGATATTGTTTCTGAATAACAGAATTTCCCATTAGACCATTTGAAAGGGAATTTTAAAGTTCTTTACCTTAGAGATACTACACCAGTTATGCACAAAATTCAGTGAAGTAAGTCCCAATGTATGCAAGTTTTATTGGAAGTGAATAAGTTTTTGGAGCTTTCTAAACTTCAATTAACAAAAACCCTAAAAAGGAATTTCCTCTCTCCACCCCTTGTCCATCCTTCCAATTTTCAAGCTCATCTCCTTCCCCTTCCTACAAGATGTGCTTTCTTGAATTGTTCAGTTATTTATATTCTCTTCACAGGAAATTTGAATCATGTGTATTTAGCATTTATTTATCTCTGTACAAACTGCTCCCCAATCCTATCTCTCCTTATTTTTCTCCAGTAAAATATAAGTTCCTTAAGGACAGAGACTATTTAAAGAAATGACTTTTCAGATATTATCCAAGTGGTTTCAAAAAGATTTTCAACAAAGATGGACACTAATCTGCTTTTGTTTGTTTACTTGAACATCTTTGTTGAATTTATATAGTTCTCTATTTGTATAGAGAACAACAAGTAAACAAACAAAAGCAGATTAGTGTCCATATTTCTTATATATTTCAATTGAGAATTCTAGTAAATACAAAATATAAGATAAAAGCAATGAATAATAACAGAATTTTAGGAATTGAAGGTAAACAGGATAAAATATGTTGGGATGGAGAAGTTCATTCAGATACTCATAGAATGCAGAGGTGTAAAAATAAAGTTTATTCAATCTAATTATCCTAATTTTAGAAATTAAAAAAAAAGATCCATATTTACAACTGAGGATCTAGGGCTTCATCTTCCCATGATCCCCCTTACCAGATGTCCTATTACTCTGTCTCTTCTTCTCAGCTATCTTCCCTATCCCCCCAGAAGCAGGTTCTTGGTAATATCTCGAGGTCATTGCCCTTCTTGACTAAAGTCAGCTTGAGAAGTTAATTTGAGTGTGATTTCATACCACTTGTCCCAGGAGCAAAAATTGCTATTTATACCTTCAGTGAAAACTTGGGCCCAGATAGTGTGAATGTCTTGTCCACAGGATCACTTAATTAGTAACTGACAAGGCCAGTACTCAAGCTCACATCCCTTTATTTCAAGTCTAATATTTTTTTCTGCTTTACCATGCTATTCAATGGTACCTTCTAATCAGGCTTCATAGCTAATCTCTAATCCTCCCAAATATTTAGACTCATAGTATATAATATATAGATACATAATATATAGTATATAGACACAGAGTGTCCAGTATATCAATACATAACATATAGTAAATAGACAAATGTATACTACATAGACACATATATGGTAGATGAGATTGTGAGCTCCTTAAGAGAACCTTTTATAAATTTTTTATTTGTATTTCCAGTATTTAGCATAGCCCCTGGCTGTACACATTAGGTGCTTAATAATTGTTTATTGACTGACTAAGAGCAGTAAGCATCCTTAGTGATCATCTATTTCACATTCTCCATCCCCATCTTTCTTCTCCCCAAATTCACATACTTTTCACAGCTTTGGACAATGTTGAGGTTGAAAAGAATTGAGAAGGGAGACAACACTGGAGTACTGAAATAATTCGGCCCAGACTCTAAGGGGAATAGACAAGGTAATCCCTTCATTTTATTTCCATCCCTATGATCCAAACTAATTAAAAAATTAAAATAGATATTTCCTGAGCCGTTTGCACAAGGAAGCAATTTTTGAACAAATTTTTCAATGGTAATAGGTTTTCTTTGAATATTGGGAAGAGTAAGCAACCAAAGTGAAATATTCTTAGAGTTTCACTGACTAATGAATCATAATGATGAGGACTCATGTCACATTTCCTATAATAACACAACCTGCATCACCCAGCTTTAATAAATAGGCCATGTTACTGAGGTGGTATGTTTCCAGTAGCATACATAGTACCAAAATAAGCCATCCACTTTCTTTTACCACAGAAATCACAGAATCTACAAGTAAGAAGGGAAATTTATGATCATCTAGCCCAACCAATACATCCCAAAGAACTCCCATTCTAACATTCACAAATAGTATCTTGAAGACTTCCATCAAGGGGAATGTCACCACTACTCAATATGGGCCATTCCCTTTTGGATACTGTACCTTTGATTATGTTTTATTTTTTTCCAAATACACATAAAGATAGTTTTATAACATTAATTTTCCTAAGACTTTGTGTTCCAAATTTTTCTCCCTCTCTTCTTTACCTCTTTCCTCCCCAAGATAGTAAGCAATCTGATATATGTACTATCTTTTTAAACATTTTTCCAAATTTGTCATGTGCAAATTACAACTTTGTCAAGTACAATTCTACTCTCGACGTGATACACTGCAACTTCTAAGGATTGCTTCTGGTTGGTCTTTCCTTCTTACCAATTGTGGTCATCTAAATAAGGTGATGGAGGAGATGCAGGTGTTTGGAATGATTTAGATTGAGCCAAGATTAGGAGGAGCTTGTTAAGATTAGGCTGGTGGTAGACAGGCTGTGATTGAGATTGGGAGATGGTCTTTTCCCAGCAAAAGAGGTTGTTTATATGTGGTGTTGGGAGTAAAAATGAGTTTACAAAAATTGTCCTTCAATGCTAAGATAGGGGTCTCAGTTATACATTAAGAGATAGTACTATAAGAGAGACTGAATGGGCTAAGAAATATCTGCTTATACCTATGGCAGAGCTGAGCCCATACACTCATTACAATACCAGCCTTTGGAGTTTTTTTTATACTGAATTCAGGCTACTGGTAACCTGTCAGATTCTGGATATTTCAAAGAAACATAGGTAAGAAGACTTCTTCTGCTTTGTCTTTCAGGAGAAAGTTAAACAAAACATTCACACAGGATAAATTATCTATAAAAAACTGAGTTCCTTTCCTGTATTCTAAGTTCTTCCAGAGTCTCCTCACTTCCTTTTCTGTCTGAAAAAAATCTGTGAGATTATAAGGATCAGTTTAAAAAATGTCATTAACACTATTGTATATTCATTATGTACTGCATATTACCTCGAGAGTCAAATATAAAGTTCTCTCTGGCTTTTCAAGGCCTTCACAAACCAACCCCTTCCAACTTTTCCATTTTTCCTAAACTTTCTCCCCCTCCACACAATCTAAACTCCAACAAAACTCGTCATCCTACTCATCTTGACACACAAAGCTCTATTTTCCAACTCTGACTTTTCACATAAAAAAAAAATGTTACTAGAAAATCTTATCACCTCTCCCTTCTATATGTCCTAATTTCCTTCAAAACTCAGGTTCATCATATCTGTAAGAAACCTGACCCAGTTTGTCTCACTGCTACTGTCTTCCCTCTGTGATTAATGTCTAGGTAGTCTACATATATTTGTTAATTTATCTATTTATTATCCATTTATTCACTCATCCATTCATTTTATTTATTTATTTATTCATTGGTTTGTTTGCTTGTTCAGTTCTATAAAAAAGCCTTTTGTAGATCTTCTTACTGTATTATATCAGTAGTTCTCAAACCTTTGTTCACAGTATTCTTATACGATTAAAAATAAATTGAGGATCTACCTCAGTTTTTTTTTTTTGTTTTAGAGATAATTGCCATGTTAGAAATAAAACCTAACTTTGAATTTCTGGACTCTCTGAAAGGATTTCAGAGATCCCCAGGATTCTTTGGGCTACACTTTGAGAACCACTGATGTATAGGAGTAGCAGGGAGGTAATGTAAGTCCCAACTTTTTAAACTGTGAGTTGCAACCCTATATGGAGGTCTTGTAACTAAATGTGAGGATTGCAAAAATTTGATTTATTCTCAGTAAATATTTGAATTGTACATTTTATATACCTATGTGCCTGGGGTCACATAAAAATTTCTCAGGCAAAAAAAAAAATTTTGCATATGGAAAAAGTCTAAGAATCCCTTCTTGAGGGAACATGGCCTTCTTTTGGGAGTAAGAGTAAGTAAGAATGGTCACTTGGTTGACCAAGTGGCCTCTAAGGTTACTTCAAATTTTGGGGAAAGTCCAATTGCTAGCTACAATCTATAATCTACATACATCTAAGCTTATAGGCTGGTTGTGAGGCTTAAATTCAATAATGGACATAAAGTTGTTGTTGTTTATTTTTTTATACATAAACTTCAATAGATTAATTATCTTTACTATTATAACATATTATTAATAGGTAATGTTAATTGCTGCCATTACTACTACTATATCTGCCCAACAGGTAGGTGGGGATCAGTATTCTAATTTATCCATTTTACAGATGAAGAAACAGGGAAAAAACAATTTATGCATAAATTGATATCAATTGGTAAACAGTCTTACTAAGTAGGATTAGAACTCATGTCTCATGGTCTAATGCTCTTCCTACATATGTTACTTACTAAATATCACTTTTAAGGTTCCTAAGGATTATCTCATTTTTATTCTCATGAAAATCTTTGGATGTAGGTGCTGTTATTATCCCCATCATACAATTGAGGAACCTGAGTCAGAGAAGTTAAGTGACTTGCTTGGAATCACACAACTAGTAAGAATATGAGGGCACATTTGAGGTCAGTCCAGCCTTCTGATTCCAAGTTCATTGTTCTAACCACTGTCTGTCTCTTTGACTTGAACCAAAGGGAAAATAGTACTGATATAGAATTTCAAACATGGATTTGCTCGGGAAGGCTTTTCCCTAGATTCCTGCCACTGCTCAGAGTAGGTGGCCACCAACTTTTGCCTTTCTTGTTTAGCATAATACACAAGATTTCAGCAACAGAAGCAAGATGATGCTCAGAGACATTGCAATTGGAGCCTATTTGTCAGGCAATCAGTAAAGGGAGCCTGGACAACTAGGATGCAAATTCAAAGTCAGGCAGGAGGATCTAGCGGAGTTGAGCCTGAACCTGCATAAAGTGGAATCTTTTAGGAGATATTTTCTATTCAAAGAGGAACTTCTGCATTATTAAATCCTCCCATGCTGGGAGCTTTGCAGGTTTCATTTTCAGGCTTTCAAAGGCTTGCTATTACAGCTCCAATATCTGAGGATTTGCCTTAGTGGTGGGTACATCAGAAAGACATTTAGATGCACAGAAGGGAAGAGCTGGAAATGATTGTGATGACCAGGTGAGCCAATCCTCTCCCCTATTTCTTTTATTTAATGATGTGGAAACAGAGAGAAGGGAAGTGATTGTCACAAAGCTAGGTACTGGCAGGGTAGGATTTGAACCCAAACTTTTTGAATGGAATAATCTATTACCACAAGGCCATCACAGATTCAGTTTATTTCAGTGTTAAAGAGGATCTGAGTGTCCAACCCTATTCCAACCCTAAAATGAATATTTTGTAGGTAGCCTTTTGGGCCAGGCCAGAAGACTTCCAAGGAAATAAGTACATTAATCTACTTAGGCACACCATTCTACTACTGGATAACTCTAATTGCTAGACATTTTCCTCCTGGTATCAACATAAAATCTGATGCTATCACTCTTAGTTTTCCCTTTCAGCCTAACCACACATTTAATTCCTACTACATCCATATTGCTTCAGTTATGCCTGACTCTTCATCACCCCATCTGGGTTTTCTTGGCAAAGATACTGGATTGGTTTGTCATTTCCTTCTTTAGCTCATTTTATAGACAAAGAAACTGTGGCAAATTAGGTTAAGTGACTTGGCCAGGGTCACACAGCTAGTAAATGTTTGAGGCTATATTTGAATTCATGAAGATAAGTCCTAAAGCCCAGTGCTCTATTCATTAATTATCCATCCAACCATGACAGCCCATCATATGCTTGAACAAAGTATTCATATCCCCCAAATCTTTTCTTCTCTAAGATAAGCATCCACAGGTCTCTCATCCAATTTACTAGAAAGATAAGGAAGATTTTTCTGAAGAGGGAGACAATGAAGAGATCACTATAGGTTCAAGCAGCAGACCTTTGGCTCTATAAAGACAGTTACCATGTCACTCAATTCAGACAATTAATCAAAAAGAATTTATTTAGGATTTACTAGATTTGAGACACTGTACTAAGCTGTAGTGACAGAAAGACTGAGTTGAAGGAGAACCTGGTCTTAAAGATCTTATACTCTACTGGGACCAGGATGTGTGGAAATGTGTTTGGAAGACAGGAAAGTCTTTTCTTCTTCATTCTAAGCATGTCCAATCTCTTCAATTGCTATTCATGAGATATAATAAACTCAAGGTCCTTCACTAATTTATTTTCCTTGTTCTCTGGTCTTTCTCACATCTTACCTAAAATTCGGCTCCCAGGAGAAAGAGAACAAAAATAAATCTCTTTGTGATAATATGTAGGTTTGAGTCCCATCTGGGCCAAACTTTATCTATGGACAGATTGTAATACAGTGAATAGAATGCCGGGTCTGAGACCGGAAAGTCCTAAAGTCAGAAAGATTGGGACTTGAACTCGGTCCCTTGACTGAGAAACTCAGTCCTTGAGCTCAGAAAAATCTGTCAGTTAGGGGGCACAGTGGACAGACAGTGGGGACCAGAGCCAGAGAGGCTGGGTTCAAATACAACTCAGATGCTTACTAGCTAGTCGACCCTGGGCAAGTGAGTTAATTAGCCCAGTTTGCCTCAGTTTCTCATCTGTAAAATAAGCTGGAGAAGGAAATTGATGAGGTGTGAGAGAAGCAAGGCCTAAGAAACCTTAAGGATACCCAGTCAAAAACAATGCTTGCCAATTTGTTGATGAGTGAGCTGTAGAACTCAAAGATGGGAACTACTCCACCCCTATCACTCCTCAATTCTATCTCTAAATCATAATATTAGCATATGAACCTAATCTTTGTTTCTCTTTCCTCCAAAACTATCTCTTTGATTTTGACTCTTTACTAAAACTCCTTTGGAACTTTAGCTCACTGTCCAGCAGCTTAATTCCTTTTGTTTCTAGTTCTTTGCTGAATTCCCTTTGCTAAAATTCCCTTGGAAATTAGCTTGCTATCTTGCAGGGTAACAAATCTTTGCCCCTTAACTTAAAGACTGAGTGTGCAAATTCTTTCACCAATGACAATCATGACAATCTGCATGACACTGACCAAGGGAGACCCTACTCTTGTTGGGGTGTCTTTCAACATTTTAGCACCCCCATGTGGTGTACCCTGCCCCTCAAATTTTATCCTCCTTGTTAAGGTAAGCCTTTTTTGATATCAATCCTATAGGTGTGGGATACCCCAGGCTTCCAGGAAAGTTTGTCTGGGTCATCTGAGCTCTGAGCTCTGCAAATTTTTCTTGCCATGAACGCCTGGAATTGGGATTGCTTGCTATTTCTTGGCGAAATTACTTCTTGACCAAGGAACCTTTTCACCCTCTCTAGGACCCCAGTGAAGATGAGGGGCTAAAAGTCTAGGAATTCTAAGTCTCATGATGATAGAATAGTTCATCTCTTTCCCTAAATTTACTGGAGGGCAAATGAAAGCAAAAGCCCAAGAGTTCCTTCTGAGATCACCCCCTTATCAAGATCTGGATTGTATGTCCAGCAATATGTCTTCAGCTCATTACCCTTCCTCTGAACCCTCATTTCTCTCTCTCTTTTTTTTTTTTTAATTAAAGCTTTTTAATTGCATAACATATGTACAGGTAGTTCTTCAACA
>JAJPUD010010780.1:0-13507 GCA_023553655.1 Myrmecobius fasciatus
CTAGGGGTGGGGTGTGGGAGGAAGGAGGGGAAAAGCTTGGGAAAAAAAAAGTTTTTGCAAAAGTCAATGTTGAAAAATCACTCATATGTTTTGTAAATAAAAAGCTTTATATATATAAAAAAAAGAGCAGGCCATCATAAATTGTAATTTCAAGGTGGACTAGTGTATCGCAGTATATTTCAGTGTGTGTGTGTGTGTGTGTGTGTGTGTGTGTGTGTGTTAACTTAGATTTATAAGTTACTTGTGGTTATTTTATGTTGGATTGCTACAAATACATGTTAGAAACCTAGCTAAAGAACCCCCCCTCAATGTCATCTATAAAAACTAGAAGCCTAACCTATTAATCATGTACACCAGTACATGGTCAATAGCCTAAGTATATAACTCCAATTTTTGTTTTATTATTCCAATATGGAGAATGTTCCAAAGGCAGCTGAAAGAATATAGTATTGCCACTCAGAAACTACAAATCTAAATGGAATTTTGATATACAAATAGGAAAAAGCCCAATCTGAAATCTTCAGTTGTTTTATATTAAAGTTAAATGACTAAAGTCTTCTAAATCTCACTGAAATTTTAAATATTGCACTTTTTAAAAACTCAAAAATAGAAATTCATTGGCATAGGAATCTCTTGGGCGAAACTTTACAAAATCTTCTAGTCAGGCATGTTATTATGATAAATGCAGAAACAGGGAGGCTACCCCAATTGAAGGCTATATCTTAAAATATAAGCTGAATCCATATGATTCTTAAGTAAATATCCTTTTTTAAAAATAGTTTTATTTTTGTCTCATTTTCCAGTCATACATATAAATCATCAGATTGAGGCAGGTATAGGCCAGAAAATGTGTTCATTTTTCAAGCCCTTGATCATTTGCCAACCTATAGTTTCCATTTAAACTTCATTCTTCATTCAGTAAGTCAATAAAGCCTTCACTTATCCTTGTCCCTCCCAAACTGCACTCAAGCAGAATTGATTCCTCCCTCCAGGGAAATTTCACAGTAATTTGTACTCAACTTGCACCTTGCATAGTGTATTGTAATTATTTACATATATCTCATTTCTGTCACTAGATTGTAAGCTTTTTGATGCCATAGGCTATATCTTATATTTCTTTATATCCACATAACATAGGATTTAATAGGTACTCAGTCAGTATTTCTGAATTAGACTTCATGCATTCAAATAAAATGAATTTTGAATGCAAAGAGAAGGATGATATAATGCAACACAGGGTTGTTCCTGTGATTGGAGTCATTGGGATGTGAAACAAGGTTTATTGTAAAGTACTTCTTCAATAAAAGTTTCATTTTGTGTCCTATCTTCAACTTTAAAATATTCAAGTTATTAATATTTCACTAATAATATGAAATATTTTGTGGGAGAAGATTCCTCATGTATTATATAGGTTTCAGTTTTTCATTCAGGTTTTTTCAACTACAGTATGGAAATGACTTACACTTAATCAGTGTGGCAGTTATTCACATTCTGAAATGCAATCATATTCACCTGTTTTACTAGTAGTGGCAACATGACATGATAGGAATTCAATTCAATTCAAAATGCATTTATTAAACACTTACTATGCATAACAGACTATACCTTATTCTCATGATACAAAGAAAGAATGAAACAATTCCTACCTTCAAGGGCCTTAAAATTTTCCCAAGAAGGATACAGAATGTTCATAGAGGCACAGACTTATAAACTTTTATAGAATTTTTTTTAATTTCTAAGGAAAATATCCCATAAAGGAGAATTGGAAGAGAACCAGAATGAAAAGGTCCCATGAAGGTGAATTGGAAATTTTGGAATCAAGAAGTTCAAAGATTGAATTTGATGATGTCAAATTTGGAAGGAATAAGTAAAGCTGAGGGAGAATAACATGAGGTTTAAAGAGAAGATAGATGAAATTATTTGGTCCTGGTTAAAATATATTCTAGCTCTCCCTTTGGACTGACTCTCCCAAGTTCCATTCATGTTAGGTGCATAGAGGCAGCTGCTAATCCTACTTCCCTTTGGATGGAAAATTCTGAGGAGCTGGGATTTCTAATCCTATTAATATTGATTCTCCTAATATTCC
Organism: Myrmecobius fasciatus; assembly: GCA_023553655.1. Lineage (NCBI taxonomy): Eukaryota > Metazoa > Chordata > Mammalia > Dasyuromorphia > Myrmecobiidae > Myrmecobius > Myrmecobius fasciatus. The sequence continues at coordinate 2,087 of JAJPUD010010780.1, forward strand.
TAACATCAATTAGATTTTCCAAAGGGTTATTTTCTGAGGTAATAAGAATACAAATTATAATATATTTCAACATTCCTTCTAATTAGGGGTATTTTCCCCCTTAGGGAGAATGGACTCAAACTCAAAGTAGAGATTACAAAACATCTCTTCCTCAACCCAGAGGTTTATATTTTCCCCTACATATGAACAAAGGTTCTGTGGGGAAAATGGGTTTAAACTTGTAACATAAAATTATATGTAGGAAATGTGTTGTACCTACAACTACTTTGGGATTCCTAGCCCTTAGTGTCCTTTTCCTGTTTCAGGTACAGCACCTATGATAAATAAGTTGCTTCCTTGCCCATGGGAGTTAGTTTTATTTTAAGTCATGTTGTCTTGATGAACTGATTAGTTCCCTGCTGTATTAGATCAGGTAGGTTGTTACTCAGTGGCAGTTCTCTGGATTCAGATATTCCTACTACCAACTCCAATTGCTTGGGGATGTATGATGACTTTTCACACCTTATGAGGCCTTCTGAATACTCATTCACCTTAAAGTGGAAATAGCAAACATGAGAAACAAGGAAGGTACCCTGAGACTAAAGGCACTTTTTTCCTCAGTCAGAATGTACTAGGATAGAGTGAAGCTCAAAGAAATCCAAAGTGTGTATGTGATAGGGATTATGGGGGTAGGAGATGATAATTTTCTTTGCCAAATCAGTTCCAGCTCTGACTCTGAAACGAATCAATAAACTCCTAGACACTACATAGCATCAGACTCTCAGTCATTCATGATGAAAAGGTTAACTGAGCCTAAATCAATTAGTTTGAAAGCAAGCAGTTAATATTGTACATGTTCTGTATAACATGCCAGAAAAGGAAAATCTGTTCCAATAACCTGGCTATCATTGGCTACTACTTCATTATAATAGTCAACTATAATAATGGAACAAATCAGATAAGGAAAATTCAGAAATAATTGCATTCTATAATAGAGTGTGTAATACAGTAAATCCTAAGACATAAATTATATTGGAAAGAATTCTCTTTAACAAAAATTATTGGGAAAAGCAGAAAACAATCTGGCAGAAATTAGGCTTAAACCAACATTTTACCACATATTAATAAATTACAAATGAATGTTATGGACTATAAAAATCACACAACTAAAAAAACAGAAGGGAATTAGATCACTTTTGATAAATTCTTAAAGAGGAGAGAGATCACAAAAGATAAAATATAATTTTTATAACATGGAATTGAAAAGCTTTTTCAACAATATTCATTCAATTTGGATAAAATAAGTTAATTGATAATAAATAAATCTTTGTTTCCAGTAATATATAAAATTCTAATATCACACACACACACACACACACACACACACGTACACATAATAAGAGAGAGCCAGAGAGAGGAGGAGAGAGAATTTTGATAATACTAGTATTTATAAAGATTTGCTTGATTCAGCTTCTTTTCCCAAATTCCCCATGTGAGAAAGCGCCCTATCAAGGGATGAGAAGGGGCAATCAAACATGTTTCCTTGAAGAAGATAGGGACTTCCAGAGAAGTTAAATTCCACTATATCTTTGCATAACTATGCTATGTTAGACAACCTGGAACTTCTTTTGTTAACTTTCTGTTAACTGCTCAATGACTCTTCAGAACTTCATTTCTTCCCAATATTGAACATGAATTGAGAGTGTTGTGTTAAAGCACTTTGTACTACCTCCAACAAAAACTCACCTTAATATATGACCAAAAAATGATCAAGTTAACCCCGAAGAAAAGAGATGAGGAAAGCAAGCTCTTTAGCTTCTTTGCAGAGCTAGGGGACTGTTGGTATGAAAAACTGCATATAAAATTAGACTTTTAGTGACTTGGTTACCTTTCTTAATTTTTTTTTTCTTCTTTGTTATAAGTGATGGTACTCTGGATGGAGAGACAGATGCATTGGAGAATGTAAGAGATATAAAAATAAAATGTGTGACTAAATGTCTTTGTTTTGAAGAAGAAGAAAGAAGGAGGAGGAGGAGAAGGGTTGAAAGGAAAGAAAAAGATTAAGGGGAAAAAAACTGAGAAAACAAAGCATTAAAGTAAACTTACAAGGTGGCAAGTAAATTGGCAAGAGAACTTGAGAGTTTAGTAAGAGAAGGGAAAGGAAGCTATATGTGGATGACAAGTTGGTAGTAAGAGCTAAAAAAATCTTTAAATGTGTTGACAAAGTTGAAAGCTAATCAAGCAGTGTGAAAAGTACAAAACTTAGAATCTCAATTCTAGTAAGTATGGAAAATAAGAAGAAACATGTAATGATTTATGATGAATGTGCCAAGGCTTGCATTTCTGCTATAACCAAGGAAAGGGAAAAGAATAAGCATTTAGTATCACCTACTATGTGATGATACATTAAGCCTTTTTAATAAAGATTATCTCATTTGATCCTCACAACAATCCTGCAATGTGGATGCTATTATTGTTCCCATTTTATAGTTAAAGTGAAGAAGGGGTTAATAGATTTGCTAGTGATGTCTAAGTCTGGATTTTAACTGAATTCATGTCTGGGATGTGCTATCTATATTCAAAGTTCAGGTCGATTATCTTCTAAAAAGAAAAGATCTAGGGGTTCAAATACTTCTCAACACCCTAACTTGGGGGGGGGTAATAAAGCTTCCCTTGAAAAGTGGAAGAACCTTAATGTTAAAGGAGAAAATAAAGAAGAAAATGGGTTCTTATGGGAGGAAGCTGGAGATTAAAAGACGAAGAAGCCTTGGGGGAAAAAAGAGTTTCTTGCTAAAGAGTAAAAGTCTGGATGTTCTAAAAATGAATAAGTTGCTTATCTTCCTAGGAATAACGAATTAGATTCACAGATGCTCCTAAGAGAAAAATCATCTAATAAGAAATAGAAGAACAAAAAGCAGTAAGTGACTGGTTACTTGCTTTTGAAGGTTGTCAACTACTATTTGTTAACTGCAATAGAGTTATGTGCTGTCTTCTTGAGATATGTTCCCACTATAAACCAAAGAACCCATCTCAGCATTTGTCACACTGCATAAATGTTGAGAGACCAAGACATCCATTGGAATGCTTGTGAACTAAATTTTTATTCAGGCTTTTTTCTTTGGTCTTTCAACCTTTCCTCAATGTTCTCTATTGTTTACCTCTGATTTCCTTTCTCACTCTTTGATCCCTCTTTTCAATGATGTAAAGATACCTCCCAAGGTTAGCCTCCTCTCACTTGGAGTGTGCCCCCAAATAAACTCTAGGTATCCTTTTTCTTCTGGATAAAGAAAACTCTTTAAGGATCTCTAGTTTCTTCTGGATAAAGAAAACTCTTTAAGAATCTCTAACTGCCTCTTTAACTATCCTCTGTTCTGTCTGTGTCTCCTACAACTATTATCCATTCCACTTGGACATCTTGCTTTCTTATCTTCATGAATTCACTGAATTCAGCCAGATTTAATGAACCCAAGTTTGAAAATCCTGATTCAGGGGCTTACAGTGTCCTGATTGATTACTGTGTAAGTACAAGTTTACATGGCCCACAACATATATATGTATGTATGTTTGTATGTTGTGTGTGTTGTGGGATTATATATATGCATATATATATATATATACATATATATATATAGTCATCACCATGCTTTGACAATGTATTCAACCATCTACTTCCCATCTGCTCTACAACTATACAAATGTCTTTTCCTTGAGAACAGTAAACATGGGTAAAGAATGATAAATTTGATCACAGTCTAAAGAGGCAGCAGAAAGGAATTTGAACTAATCTAAAACTAGAAAATGTGGGGTAAGAAAGATATTGAACAATAAGTTTGTAAAATAATATGATGTTAACACAAGAGAAAGGCATGATCAACAATAATAAATTGGAAAAAAGAATGAATTTACTCAGTACATGGTAAATCCAATGAATTAGACTTTTCAAATGGTAGAGAAAAGGAAAAACTGTTGCTTTAGTTCTATTAAACTAGACATCATAAAAAGTAGTTATCATGTCAGATGATGAATAGTGATTGAGGGACCCAGAAGTTCCCAGAAGACAAAATCCTAGAAAGGAACTTGTAATAAAACTCACGGCCACAAATGTAGGTACCCAGATGTACAATATACATATATATATATATATATATGCATATACACATATATACACACATCTATATATACATATATATAGTAAGCAAGATGAACAAAAAGATCTATTATAAGGAGGCTAATTTAATTTCATAGGTAGCACTGAGACATATCAGGATGAAACTCATGACTACAATATGCATTCTAGGTGAGCATAAATGATAAGGAACTGAGCCTATAATGTCACTGATTTGGGAACTTCTGGGCTTACCCAAGGTCATATAGCCAGTATGTATCAAAGGTAAGATTAGAACTCAGTTCTTTCTAGATACAAAGGCAACCTCTACCAACTATGCAAACTGCTTCTCTCTGTATAGGTACACCATAATTCAAAAGAAAAAAAAAAGGATGGGTAAAAGTAAGGGATACAGAATAGCATTTTATGCTTATATGAGAGAAAATCTAGGAAACAGAGAATTTAGCAAGTTGAAAAACATTTAGTTGAAGAACAATGAGGGCAGTAACTGAATCAATTTTATCAATGTAACATAAGAAAAAAGACAAAAAGAAGAAATGAACTAATTTTTGGAAATTAATCATAAATCTAGCCCAAAAGCATAAGCAATGATAAGGGATTCAATCATCTAGCTATCTATTCAAGTTCTTTCTTTGCAAAAAGCAGAGTAGTTAATAATGGCATCATTCAGAAAGAGAAGAAAAAATCTATTCTGAATCTGCCAAAAGAGCAGAACTGGTTGCTATAGTGGAAATGATAGGAAACTTCTTAAGGTTTGTAACAGAGGAAAATAATAGAGGACATAATTTCATATGCACCTTAAATTTTGAGAAAGCGATGGATAGGGATAGAGAGGGAAGATTCCAAGTACCAAAATTCTACAGGGCAAGTCAAATCAGAAAACCACAAAAGCAAAATTGTGAAGACATGAAAAGAAATATTTCTGATAAGGAAAAAAGCATTAGTTTTCTGGGGGGGAAAAAAGGCCAAAATGGATGTACAAGAAACTTAAGTTTCTAACAGATATAGAAGCAATGACAGCTGATAAATGATTAATTTTTAAAATTGAAGAATTTTTTAAAGCATGCGTTGCATTAGATAATTATTGAGGTTCTTCCAAACTTTGAAATTCTTTGGTTCTGTGAGTCTATATGAGTAACGAAACTATATGAATAAAATTGAATCATATGAAAACAAAACAAAAAAATTAAATCACATATTCTTATTAACAGAATGAATTCTTTTGGATACAATTAAATTGCACAATTGATAAAGAACTGGTCCTAGAGTCAGGGAGATTAATCTTTGGGAGTTCGGATCTGACCTCAGACATTAACTAATTGTGTGATCCTGGAAAAGTCACTTTATTCTGTTTGCCTCAATTTCATCATCTATAAAAATGAGCCAAAAAACAAGAAAATTCTTAATGGGATAACAAAGAGTCTAACATGATCAAAAAACAACAACAAAACCAAATTCTGTTAGATTCTGAATTTTTGAATTCATTGTCCATTAAGAAATCTGTAATGAACAATATACCAATAATTATTTTGTACTGATTATACAGTTCCATAAAACCCTATCCCTGTGCAGGCTGTCAAATACAGAGTGCTGAAAAATACTTTGGTCTTTAGGATCCACTGAAGCCAATTTCATGTTTAAAGTGGTGAACCATAATTGTGTTGATTAAGCTACTATTTGCATTGATCATTAAAAATTACACTAATATCCTGAATAGGTGGACAACTGAGTGTTTATGTGTAAATATACATTACATGTATGTTTCCATGTAAATAATTTGTTTAATGAATAAAATTGCTATTTTTAAATCATTATTAAAGAGCAATAATATAATTTCAGTGAAATAATAATCAGTGAATTACTAAAGAAATATAAACATAACAAAAGACTTTCTCTTTCTCTAAGAAAGATATAAATGAGTAATACATAATAAAAATAGTTTATGTATATATATATACATATATACATATATATATGAAATAAATGAAGGAATGATATAAATGAGCAATGAAAGAGTCAATTATTTCAAGGGTGGCATAATTACAGAAAATATCTTAAGAGGAAATCACAATTAATTCCTGTCCATAGGGTCCATCTACCCTTCGGGTCATTTGTCAGTGTGGCAACTGAAAAACTTTCATGAATTTCCAGCCACATCTCCTATTTAAGGAAACAAAATGAATATTTTATCCCTACAAATAAAACCTTACCAATGGCATTAAGTGGTTAATGAAAAAGGCACCAAATGCCAAGAACTAGAATACATTAAAGATAATGTTCCCTAAGGGAATTATTTCCAGAATTCTAATTCTATTTGTGTTGTTACACTGAGCTTGATTAACATCAACAAACATGATCACTTCCACATACAAATAATAATAGAGGAAACAATGTTTATGAATCTATTATGTGCAGGTTTTAAAAAATAAATACAAGTTCAGCACATTAGTTTAAAGGAGGTTATTCTTGTATCTCCCTATGTAGTTCCTTCTTTTGTCTTCTATTAATTTTTATATTTTTAATTGATGCTCTTTTTTAGATATCATTATCATGAGCTTTCCTATAACCCCCAAAATCTTGAGTTCCCCCAAAAGCTATCTCTTTTAACAAATAAATGCAGTTCAAGGAAAACAAACACATTGGTTATATCTGAAAGTATATACATCATTAAGTACCACCTGTCCTTCATCTCTTTGTCAAAAGTTGAGAAGAATGTTTTAAAATTATTGGCCTTCTGTAGTTGTGTCATTGTGTGCATCATTGTATAAATCAGAGTTCTTATGTCTTTTGAGGTTGTTTGCAGTGCTGTAATCATCATACACATTTTTCTCTTGATTTGGATCATTTTACTCATTTAGTTAATTCAAATTTTCTGAGGTTCCTTTGAATCCACACTTTTCATCATGAATTATCATGTATTAATCAATTTTCAATCTATATACAATTCTATTAATTTCAATCCATATGCCATAATTTATATATACATAACATATATATATATATATACAAATGATAAGTACTTTCTTAGTTTCCATTTCTTTCCTATAACAAAAAATGTTGTAATACAAGTATGTATATATGTGGGTGTTTATATGCATGTGTATACATATATATGGCATATATATATATGTCCTTCCCAATTACTTTTATTGCTTCCAGGTATATTCCTGGTAGAGCTATCATTGGGTTAGGGGAACATTACATTTTAATGATTTGGGGGAGTGAAATTCTAAATTGCTTTCCTAAATGATTTATCTACCCACAGTCCCTCCAACATTTGTCATTTCCAAACTCATATAAATGAGGCAGAAATTAAGAGTAGTTTTAATGTGCATTCCTCCTATTAGTAGTAACTTTAAAAATATTTTATATGGTTGTGAACAGATTTACTTGTTGATATATAAGAATAGGGACTTCTACTGCCCAATTAATATAATCCAAAGAAAATCTAGACATTTAAATCAGTCAATGGTGTAAATTGGTTGTGAACCTTAATCAGTTTGAAAGGACAAAAAGATTTCAGTCATTCCATGAAAGCTAATAAAGGCCACCAAGGAAATACTTTCTCATTGGAAATCATGAAAGAAGCAACAGAATTTCAATAAAGAGGAACTTTGGCTTTACTCTTTCATCAAATATGTTGTACTTCCAGTTTGGAGGATATTTTTGTAATAATTGTACTTGATAGATAGCATAGGTTTATAGAATGCTAAACTTGAAGTCAGAAATATCTGAGTTTGAATCCTGTCTGATATACTGACTAGCTAAATGACCCTGAACAAGTCACTTAACCTAGACGTGCCTTAGCTTCCCCACCTTTAAAATCAAAAGATTAAACTTGATAGCTTCTAAAGTTCTTCCTAGCTCTAAATCTATGTTCTTATGACTTTATTCTATACCTGCATAGCAAATCATTTTTCTTTCTTGAATGCTACCTATTTCTGAATGATAATTAATAGGTAGCCCACTAAAAATGACTTATGAAAGATTGTACTAGAAATTCCAGTGACCCCTAGAGCATCATGAGAACAAATTGTCAATAGCATTCTAGGGCCCACACCACCAGTTTGAGTGATAGTCTGGAGAAAGTAGACCTAGAAAGATTACTAGAAGTGAAATTTAGTCATTATTCAATTTGGAAATTGCCCCTATTCTTCTATATGTTAATTAATTTTCCAATTATTTTTAGCAGATTTTTCAGAAAAATTTGCTGTAAAGACAACCATTTCTCTTCTAATTTTAACTGCCAAAAAAATTGCACAAAATCTTTTTAATTTTATGTGATCAAAATTGTCCATTTTATCTGCTGTGATACTCTTTATTTGTTGTGTAGTAAAGTATTTGTCCTCTTTTTTTTTTATAATGTGACCTTTTATATTTAACACAGATATATGCGTCCATTTAGAGCTTGTTATGTTGTATGGCATGAGATTTTAGTCTAAAAAATTATTGTTACACTACTTTTCAGTTCTTTTAGCAATTTTATCTTTACCTTACAAAGAAGCTTCAGGTTCATTAGATATTTTGCTACCATGTTTGTTTACTTTTTAATTTTTTTATAACTGATCTATTTTCTTATCAACATTTGTATCCAGTAGCAAATAATTTTCATGATTACTTCTTTGCAGTATTGTTGAATATATGGTACTGGCAAGGCACATTCATTCTTTCCCTTTTTCTCCTTCATTTTTTTGTATATTCTCACTTTTGTTTTTCAAGGTGAGTTTTTTTCCTATCTTTATAAATTATTCTTTTGGTAATTTTTTGGTATGTTCCTGAATAAGCAAAATCATTTTTTTAATTCCTTTTGACTAAAAAAAATAAAGAAGGAGAAAAAGTGCAGTCAAACCATCCAGTAAAGATAGTTTTATTAGGGTGCTCATGTGACTCCACTCCATTGCTTCCTTCCTGAATATGTAGAGAAATCCTTTTGTAGAGGTGAAGCCATGGGCTCCTTAGCTTATGCCTCAAGGAAAGAGAAAGGGATATGTGAAACTTGACAAGGAATGCCAACAATCCAAAGGTGCAGAACTGAACAGAAATGAGAATTCCTTTCCATCTCCAGTTGTATTCCAGAAGTTGAGCTTCCCCATCTTATATAAATAACCTTCACAGGAACACAGCTAAATGTGCTTGCCTTAAATATCTAAGTAGTTGCTGCTTTGTTTTTTCCTGTTTCTGATTTGCTTTATTTATCGTTCCTAACCCCATCTTTGCTCTTTACAATAGAAAGGAAATATTGTTGATCAGGTATTTATTATAGTAATACTCTTACTTAGATATTCCATAAGTTTACCTATAATTTAGATAGCAGCAGAATGGAGATAAGTGCCAGCTTCAGAGAAATATAGGCTCCTTAAAATTTTCCCTCCTTCACCTTTGGTACTTTTATGGTACAAGATTCGATACATCGTCATGCTATCAAACAGCATGCCATGAAGCTATTTGTTTTGCTTTCTTCCACTGTCATATTTAATCAAAATATATGATTTAGGCCTTCTTTTCCTAGTACATGTTTATCAATGTTTTCAGTCAAAAGAATTGTCCCCAGTACTTGCAGAGTGCTTGAGGGGAACACAGTACATTCTGTCTTTCATAAATCCAAACACACACTACCACCAATTTTGATTCCATTATATTTCATTATTTCTTCTATGTTACAAGCATTATTTCATGTTTCAAAGAATTTCTTTTTATTCCTATATTTTGACAAATGAGAATTGTATCTAAATTTAATCTTTCAAATGGGCTTCTAATATTTCTTATTTTGCCATACGTCCTTTTGAACCAATATTCAATTCCCAGACAAGGTATCTTGATTATAAGACACATATTTTATTGCACATCTCTATTATTCTGGTGGCAGGAGTTCTCTGTAAAATCATTATCTACAGTCAGTATCAGTGAAATATCAGCAGGCCAAAATATTCTGCAGCTATTTTAAAATATATTTCTCTCTGTCTCTTTTTTTTTAAACCTATAGCATTTACTTTTTGGCTCACTCTTAAAGCCAGGGATACTATATCATATCTCTCCCCACCCCCAAATTCTGGGATTCCACAGACTTGGTTGGATGCATTTTCTGTATTGTCATGGGCTTAAGCCCCTACTAGGCTATATCTGCATCCCATTTTAGGGGAACCAGTGACTAGCAACCCATTTTAACTAATTAATATTGGGTAGCTTTATTTCAAAGATTTAGCAACAACAAATATATATATTTCCCAATACCTCAGGAGCATAATTCTCCCTAAACTATTTCAGTTTCCAGGGTGGGAAATAGATTTATAACTTGGCACAGTTCCTAAATAGCATTTGTCCCAAGTCCATCCAAAAGTAAAACTCATAAGGTCATGTTCTGTACACCATTCTTTGATTGCTCTATTCCTCCAAGAGAACTGAGGCAAAAGAGATAGTAACTAAAGCTGACAGCCCATTTGGAAAGCTTCTGTACTGAATCAGAGACTTCTCTTTAACATGTGGTTAAACTTGCTCCATAATCTGTCTCACCAAGTTATTTTCCTTACATATCATCATATTTTCCCAGAAAGGTTTCTCAGTTCCTCCTATTACAGAAACATGAAGAGCAACAGGTTTCCACTAAAGGATTCTTCTGGTATTTTGTTAGATTGTAAAAGTCGATTGTGAATATTAAAAAGCTATCCCTGTATAGCCCAAGAGCCCTAATAATCTAGAAAGGTTTCAAGAAAAAAGACGGATAGTATGTATATAGCACTACTATGTACCAGGCACTGTGCTAAGCACTGAGGATGAAATGGCACTTGAAGGAGGCCAGGGAAAGATGAGGTGAGATCATATTCCAGGCATGGAGGATAACTAGAGAAAATGCCCAGAGGCAGGAGATGGCATGTTGTTCAGGGAACGGCAAGACAGGAGTCTTTGTGTTGAAATATATGAAGGATATGTTTTAATAAAAATAGTGGAAAATAATTACTCTGAAGGACTTTTGATGAAAAACATTGTCCATACCTAGAGAAAGAACTGGTTGTATTTGAATACAGAAGCATACTATTTTTGCCCTTTTTTTACTTTCTTTTTCTTTTTTTTAATTAATTTATTATTTTTAATTTTTTTTTCATTTTATTAAAGCTTTTTATGCAAAACATAGGTATGGGTAATTTTTCAACACTGACCCTTGCAAAGCTTTCTGTTACAAAATTTTCCTCTCTAGCCCCCATCTCTCCCCTAGATGGCAGGAAGTCTACTACATATTAATTATGTTAAAATACTTGACAAATTCAATATGTGTATACATATTTTTACAGTTACTTTGCTGCGCAAGAAAAATCGGGTCT
>JAJPUD010010780.1:13607-37533 GCA_023553655.1 Myrmecobius fasciatus
TTAATTATGTTAAAATACTTGACAAATCCAATATGTGTATACATATTTTTACAGTTATTTTGCTGCGCAAGAAAAATCGGGTCTACAAAAAAAAATCTGAGAAGGGAAACACAATGCAAACAAACATCAATAAAGAGCATGAAAATGTTATGTTATTGTCCACATTCATATCCCTCTCTCTGGGTGTATATGGCATTCTTCATCACTGAACAATTGGAACTGGTTTGAAACATTTCATTGTTGTACTTTTTTTTCTTGAGAGTTTTTTTGGAGGGGTGGAGATCTGTTATTTTTTACAACATGACTTTTACAGAAATGTTTTGCATAACTTCACATCTGCTTTTTTAATTGGGGATAGGGGTGGGGAGGAAGGAAGAGAATCTGGAACTCAACATTACAAAAACAAATATTAAGAAAATTTCAAATGTAATTTGGGGAAATAAAAATATTAAATAAAATTATTTTTGCATGTAAAAAAAAAGAAAATGAAGGATGACCAACAACAGAAAAAAAAAAGACTGGAAGGATAAGCATGGGGCAGGGGTTGGGGGAGGAAAAGATGCTTGGTTATGAAGGGCTTTGAACACTATGCTAGAGGAAGTTTATATTTGATCTTGGAAGTAATAGAAAACCTATCAAGATGACATGGTCAGACCTACACTTTAGGAAAATTACATTAGCAGCTGAATGTGGGATGGACTGGAGTAGAAAGAGACCTCCATCAAAAAACTATTACAATAAGTGGCTAGAAACTGGAAACTGAAGGGATGCCCAACAATTGGAGAGTAACTGAATAAATTATAGTATATGAATGTTATGGAATATTATTGCTCTGTAAGAAACGACCAGCAGGACGATTTCAGTGAGGCCTGGAGAGACTTGCATGAACTGATGCTGAGTGAAACGAGCAGAACCAGGAGATCATTGTACACAGCAACAACAGTATTACATGATGATCAATTCTGATGGACATGGCTCTCTGCAACAAAGAACTGTCTCAAACCATTTCCAATTGTTCACTGAAGAAAACCATATACACCCAGAGAGAGGGATATGAAATATGGACCACAACGTAACATTTTCATGATCTCTATTGATGTTTGCTTGCATTGTGTTTCTTTTCTCTGATTTTCTTTTTTTTCTTGTAGATAGGATTTTTCTTGCACAACAACTTGTCAAGTATTTTCACATTATTAACATGTAGTGGACTTCCTGCCATCTAGGGGAGGGTAGGGGACTGGGGGTAAAATTTGTAATGGAAAGCTTTGTAAAGATCAATGCTGGGGAACTACCCATACATATGTTATACAAATAAAAAGCTTTAATAAAAAAAATTTAAAAAAAAACTATTACAATAGTCCAGGCATAGGTTTTGAGTCTGCTGTCATTGAGCCAGGCTAACTAGGTTTACAAAAGCTCAACAACAGAAAGTTAGCCACTAAGAATTGTTCCTTAAACAATTGAGTATTATAATCTGTAATTGTAGGCCAGATTTGAAGTCCCTGGTTCTTCAAATATTGAAATAATATAAATAGTAAATTATATATAATTATGCAAAAGTTTGTTTTACAATTCTAACTTTGACTTCAAATAGAGATGTATTAAATGGTTTCTCTTCAACAACAACAAAAAAAAAATACCCCTCGGTCCTGCTAAGTCTTTTCCCATTTCTTTGATGTTGCTAATTCCTGTGCCTCCTCTATATTATTCACTATACAACAAATTTAAAAGTTAAAAGTATTTGAAAATTATTCTATAAATATATAATCACTGTAGAGAGACAAAGTAGCATAATGTATAGAGGACTGGTCTTCCAATCTGGAAAATCTTGCCATCTCAAGCAGTATTGATATGGGATAATAAGGCAAAGATCATGGCTCAGAATGGAATCTGAGATGAATCTAAAATAATCCCTACAACCCATGCACTCTCTCAATCCCAGGAGGAATAGTTGAGCTGAGATCCTTTTGTAATCTAAGTATTGCTTCACTGCCACAATACATAATAATAATATCAAATATTTATGCAATGTTCACTATGTGTCAATCACTGTGTTAAGTGCTTTAAAATTTTTATCTAATTTGATTCTCAAAACAACCCTTGGTGGCAGGTGAAATTATTATCCCCATCTTACAAATAAGGAAAATGATTCAAACAGAGGTTAAGTGACTTCCAGGTTTACATATTTAATAAAGGTCTTAAATCAGATTTGAACTCAGGTCTTCCTTACTGCCTTTATCTCTTGAACCACCAATTGCCTCAGTGCCAGTTCAATCCATACTATTCTATATACAAAGTCTTGGATGGTATAGGTTAGCCTATGCCCTAAATCTTAGATTACAAAACTGTACTATGTCTAACTTCTAGTTTCACAATTCCATGCTGGGATCCTGAATAAGATCAGATACTGTCCCCTGTAGTAGTCTTATTTGTTTTGGACACACTGGAGATGGAGAAGCCCTAGATATAGAACCTGAAATAAATTCCTTGTTCTCTGTGCCCTGCCCTTTCTAATATTTTTAAATGGAGCTACTAAGAAACAAGATTGGAGCTTCCTTGCTACTGTCTCACTTTTAGACCTTCTAACATTCTGAAAAGTAGCTGGTCCTTTGTTGTGGTTTATTTATTTATTTATTTTTATTTTATTTTATTTTACTTATATTTATTTTGTTCCATTCTTGGTTTCTATTCCTGGGACTTTTTTTGTGTTTGCCTTGCCCTGCTTAATTCGTCAATGCTTTTAAAAAAAAAATGGTCCTCATGTAACCTGGGTTTGAACAGAACCTATCATCAATTTGCTATCTTTTCAAAGAGTTTCTCCATTTCTTTTTTCTAAATTAGTAGACTTGTGCTTTTTTCAGATATTATTCTAGATTAATAGATGCTGTTGAAACACCCTAGTTTGATATCTCTCTGTAAGAGGGTAGCCCTAATTACGACTTCACAGGCATATCAGTTTCCATGATGAGAATGACAGTATTCCAGAAGAGGACAGTAGTAGCCCATCTCTTTAATTCCTGGCATGCTTATTCATCTTTTTTTTTGTCCCTGGACTGTCATTGGGAACTTTAGTATAGGATTGTCAAGGACAAATATTACTACTGAACCCTGAAAACCCAGAAATCACTGTACATATTTTATTTTCATGAGAGTATCATAGCATAATACAAATCAAACTACTGTGGGTTTGCTTAATAGAACTGGGGGGGGGATAGCAAAATTCATCTAGACAGACATAACTTCTAGAATCTCTTGGGAAACAGTGGGGAAAAGTAGAAATGAAAGGGAATAGAATTTCAAGATTTCAAGCTATATCAGAAGGTAGTAAACAACAAAACTACTTGTTACTGGCTTTAAAAAATAGAAAAGGGGGAAAGGCTTTATAAACAAGACCTAAAGCAATCCAGCCCAGTAACTAAGTATTTGATAAAGCCTCAAATACAAACTATTGGTAAAAGGACTTCCTATTGATCATAGATGATTGGGAAAACTGGAAAGCAATTTCACCTCTTCATACTAACACTAAGTTCCAAATAAAGAAACAGTCTGTGTTTGGAATAAAATTTTACAAATTAAGATTACAATTAAAACTGGGAAAGAACTGTTAAATGAAAAATAGAAATAATAATATAAATAAAAATTTTCAGTTTCATAAAATTTAAAAGATTTTGCATGAACAAATCAGTGAATCTCGAATAAGAAAAGAATAATTCCCCAATAAATTGATGGCCAAAGGATTTAAACAGCTAACAAGAGAAAATAACAAACTATAAACAACTGTATGGAAAAAAAGGGAAATGAATGCTAAAACAACTCTGAACTTTTGTCCTATATTTATTAAATTGATCGAAATGATAAATGGTAGGAATAGTCAGTGTTAAATGAAATAGCACCCTTTTGGTTCAGCTGTAAATTACTCCAAGACTTCTGGAAAACAATTTCAAATTGTATGAGAAAATAAGCTAAATTCTTCATATATATATTTTGATCACAAAATCCCACTACTGGGCATAAACACCATAGATGTCAAATAAAAAAAATTTTTTTTAAGTATTTATACCAAAAAAGTATTTATAGAGATGCTTTTTTGTGTTGATTTAAAAAAAATAAAGTAAGGCCCTGTTAACTGGAAAATGGATGGAATAAAATCATACTATAGAAATGTGATAAACTTTATTATTCTATAAGCAATAATTAATATGATAAATTCAGAAAATATATAAGAAGACTTGTATGAACTAATAAAATGATTTAACAAATTTAGTATTTCCAATAAGTATTATAATAAAGTAAAAACAATCATAAAAGGAAACCAAACCCTGATTAATTTTAAGGAATAATGTTGATACAATAGAAAAAAATGATAAAAAATGCACCTCTCTCCTTTCAACTAAAAGGTAGGAGATAATAGTTATTCAATATTGCATATATTGCCAAGTGAATACAACATTTGATTGTAGTTGGCTATATTATTTTTCTTTGTTATAAGAGAAAGCTGCAGGGTTTGGGGAGGGGAGAGAGGTTAAAGTCAAGAATTGTAATTTTTTTAAAAATCATCATTAAAATTTACTCCCAAATAACTGCAAGGATATAATATTCAAGCACAAACCAAGTTCCTGTATCCACGGGGTCAGATAAATGGTTGGAGTAAGTTTATCCTCTCATTTGCATTCTGTACACTGCTCCCTCATGATTCTCTTTCACCCTGTAATTATACCTCATCAGCTGCATAATCACATGACCAAGTTGTTATGAATATTTTAATTCTTGAATCACCAATGCTAGATTGTTTGAAAACCAGGTTCACTGGGTGCCCATATTACAAGTCATCTTGAAACCATCATGGATCATTACAATCTGCATAAGCAAAACTTATATGCTCTCATTGTTGCATTGACTCTTTTCTGAGTAAAACTTAAACTACTTATTCCTACTATTCTTCTGCTTTGAGAGTTTTTCAAATAAACTATCAGCTGGCAGCATTGGTTAGTTATTCAGTAGAGTTTCTGTGAAAGTATAACTAGAATGCCAATGGTAGAAGAGAAAAAAGTCACATCTGAATAGAGAGTTTCCTTACAAAGGTAAATTTGTGTGTGTATGTGTATACACATTGTTAAAAATGAAATAATAAATTCATTTGAGATCTATATTTGGCATGTAATACAGTGCTTTTCACTACCCAGTACAGGAGGAAATATTTTATACGGTAACACCTCATTTTTATCCACTTATTAGGTGACTAAAAATTAAAAATCATGTAACTTCCATCTTTTACAAAAGATTTTATAAAATTCTTCTACCATTTCCACATCATATTTGTATGCATGAGCATTTTCACTTTATTCTTATTTAAGCTGAATTGTAGAAATAAACTTAATGAGGAACAAGATTTAAGACTGTCTGGTATTGAGATAAATATGACAAAACTTTGCTTTAATAAAAATGTATAATATCAAAATTAGTTTTATATGATTATTATATCACATTAAACATAAAAGTTGTAAATTGTTTCATTAAAATATTATTTATATTCAATAAAATTTATAAAACAAATATATTTAATATTGGGGCATAGACTTGAGATAATAGCAACCATATAGATGCTAGTTGTATTCTCACATTTTAATTCTCACATAAAACCCCAGTGAAATATTCATAATTAATTCATACTCTGAGTTTTATAATTTTATATTTATAGTTTTAATTGTACAAAGAATAAATTATATATTTCATAATGATCATTATCATTCAATAATAAATAATATATATTTTAATCTAGAACTTTTAGGAGCAAAGTTATCATTGGAATTACTATAAATACCTGATGAAATGTAAAAAATATAAGTAGTATATACAATTACCATGGGAAGTCAAGATATATTTTTTGTTGTCATTGTTGAAATGTCTTTGAAGAACAAAAATGAAATGAAATATTGGTCATCATAACCATATTACCAGAAAAATTACAAGTCTGGAGCTAAACAAAAAATAATCCTAAATTTAGAATCCTGGTTCTTTTGCTAATTATTCCTGTGGCCTTTAGTAAGTAACTTAATTTCTTTGTGCCTTATATGTAAATTGAAAGAAAGTGATTGGATTATATTTATAGTTCTTTCCTTAATTCTGCTATCCAAATACAAGTTGCCAACTTGACTAATATGTGCTTAAAGTACTTTACTTTAAATGGTTTCACTAAGACAGTCTTTCCATATATACTAGTCAAAGGAGATAACTGTTGAATTCCTCTTTTACTCGGTTTTAAGCTATTACAAAACCAAGCTGACAGGAAAAATGAATAAAACATTTGTAAATAAATTACGATTTTTGGATCCTGTCACTCTTATTTCTGTCCATTCCATTTCCAATATGTTAAGGGGCATTGAAAAAAAATTTCTTCTCTGGAGATTGTAAAGAAAGAATTATCTTTTGTGTCTATTTTGGGTAAAATATTAACCAGAAGTCTCTCTGTGTGTGTGTGTGTGTCTCTCTCTCTGTGTCTCTCTCTCTGTCTCTCTCTTTGTCTTTCTCTGTCTCTCTGTCTCTGTCTCTCTCTCACACACACACACATCATCATCATCATCATTATCATCATCATCTTTGTGTGTGATCCTTCACTGTTTTTATAGTTAATGAAGAATCTGTTTTTTGAAATATCCCTTAGGGACTTCAGTTTATATCTCTGTCAATACCCTGCCAAGACACACTCCTCTCATTTTACTCTCTATTTAATATTAGGAGACACCTTGTTTTCCAGGGCAAAGACCAAGAAAGCAAACTGTGCCCCTAAACTTGGCAAAACAACAATCCTTTGCATTCACCCTTTGCACAAACTCAGCTGCAGCAAGATCCCAGAACTGTTTCACACCAGCCCCAGGTGGTCCCTGAGCTCAAACATGAACCTTCAAGGCTCATATTCCAGTCATGAATCCTTGACAGAATCAAACTTGTCTCACTGTTCTTGTTATCCCTCATTGTCAGGACTATAACTCACTGAATAACCATTGTGGTATATAAATAGAGATAGAGATAGAGTAGAGATAGGGGTAGAGATAAAGGTAAAGAAAGACAGAGATAGAAGATAGATAGGTGGATAGATAAATAGTAGATAGATAGGTAGGTAGATAAATAATAGATAAATGGATAGATAGATGATAACTAGATAGCTAGATAAATAGTAAATGATAGATAGCAGATAGATGAATGGATAGATAGCTACACATCTACCTAATATTTATATATATGTATATATACACACACAGACACATTTGATCTTACTAAAGCAGGTATCCTCCTAGAAGAGTTTCCCTTCTTCAGTAGAATGAAGAAAACTTTTGCTTATGGCTATTGTTAGCGCTTTGATTTTATTTTGGTTTATTTTATTTCTTAGAATTAAATGTGGTTGTGATAACCTATATGAGCTCTTTGGTATTTTCAGAATTAACAGTACTTGCATAACCTCTGTAACTCTGGTCATTTGTTTTCATATTTGATATCTCATTGAGCTCAATATATTTTCCAATTCTCAAGGAAAAATGGAGAAAAAGATCAAATGTACTAAGATAAATATGTATAGATATGTAATATTTAAATAAAATATATAAATAAAAATGTGAAATAAAAAACTAAATATTCTAATCCCACTTCCATATTCCATACAGCAGATTCTGTGTCTGCTCCAATTATCTTATTTGCTCAAGAGTAACACTGATGGACTTGCCAGAACTCTGCCTTGGAAGGAGACATTGGCTTCTGGTGGGGAACAAGAGAGAACCTTACAATGAACTCTCGGAAAAAAACAAACAAACTTACCAAGACTTTAGAAATAAGATTAGTGCTTTGATCCTCAAGGAGTTGATTTTTATATTACTGAAGTCAATTTTGCTAATGTACTATCAGTCCTAATAGGAAAATATAGTGGCAAATCTAATTTATAATTGAAGCACACATTCCAGTAGAAGTCAGAGATGGTAAGTTTTTTGCTCATCACTTTAAAATACACACACACACATGTGTCTATGTGCATATGTGTATGTGTGCATATATATGCATATATATATAATTTGTTGTCATCATGTCTTATTTGTGTTCAGGGGAGCATTAAGGAATTCTTTCTTTTGCATGAAGTTAAAAAAATATGCCCCCTGCTCAAAAACAATGTCATTAATACCACCTCCTCTCAAGCTGTCTATAATAGGACCACTGGTTTCCTGATGCAGCTCCCCTAACTTCCTGATATAGTTTCCTCTTTCTATTCAAATTGATGGGTCCATGTTTCCCTGATGCAACTACCTGGTCTGGTGCAATAAAAGGAACCAGCAAGATCTTGATTGGTGCCTGAGGCTCCAAGATTCACCATACACTGTTGACTGACTGACCAAATGCATTTCCAGATGGAGATGAGGGAAAGAACTAAGTACAATTGTATCCTTGTTGCACTTCCTTGCTTTGTGTGTTTTGGGCTGTTCCTCCTGATCACCATCCCATCTCTTTCTAGTCAGTATAGTAAATAAATGTATAAGTAGTCACTATAACAAAAGCAGGAAATAAGATTGCAAGGGGAAACCTAAAAGTCACATACAGACCATTCCAAAGATCAAAGGGACATAATTTGAAAACTCTATTATATATTAACCAAAAATCACATTCTGAAAATGTGCTATATCAGGAGAAGCCTTCAAAATCTTTCTGTCAGGATCTTTTGATAAGATCAGATAAGTTTCAGATATCCATAGTAAGACCAATAGAACAACAAATACTGCTTATAACGTTGAGATGACTTTGGTTATGTTAATCAACTAACCCCCAAGGTGGCAGGGATAATCCTTAGTCTGTCCCCCACAAAAACCTTGTAAAAAGGAGATCTCAAACTCCTCTATCTCCTTGGAATTCATCCATACTGCTTGATGGCTCCCAACTTTAATGCATGGTTATATAAGTTATTCTCTATGACTTTCCCTTCACCATTCTCTTCACTGTGATACTTGTATTCTCTACCACCCTATCCCTATTCCCACAACAGCTATCTCTGTACCTCAGCTTTTGTGCTCTGTATTTTCTGTGCAATTTGCCCCTGAAATCTCTATTCCTTTTTTTATTAAAAGCTTTTTATTTACAAAACATATGAGTGATTTTTCTACATTGATCTTTGCAAAAACTTCTTTTCCCAAGCTTTTCCTCTCCTTCCTCCCACACCCCACCCCTAGATGACAGGTAATCTAATACATGCTAAATATGATAAATTATATGACAAATCCAATACATGTATACATATCTATACACTTATCTTACTGCACAAGAAACATCAGATCTAGAAAGAGAAGAAGAAAAAAACAACCTAAGAAAGAAAACAAAATGCATGGAAATATTCACAGAAAGCATTAAAATGCTGTGTTGTGGTCCGTACTCAGTTCCCACAGGCCTCTCTCTGGATGTATATGACTATCTTCATCGCTGAACAATAGGAACTGGTTTGAATCACATCATTGTTGAAGAGAACCATGTCCATCAGAATTGATCATCGTATAGTCTTGTTGCTGTGTATAATGTTCTCCTGGTTCTGCTGATTTCACTCAACATCAGTTCATGCAAGTCTCTCCAGGCCTCTCTGAAATCCTCCTGTTGGTCGTTTCTTACAGAACAATAATATTCCATAACATTCATATACCATAATTTATTCAGCCATTCTCCAATTGATGGGCATCCTTTCAATTTCCAGTTTCTTGCCACTACAAAAAGGCTGCCACAAACATTTTTACACATGTGGGTCCCTTTCCCTCCTTTAAAATCTCTTTGGGATATAGACCCAGTAGAAACACTGCTGGGTCAAAGGGTATGCACAGTTTGATAACTTTCTGATCATAGTTCCAAATTGCTCTCCAGAATGGTTGGATCCGTTCACAGTTCCACCAACAATGTATCAGTGTCCCAGGTTTCCCACATCCACTCCAACAGTTATCATCATTTCCTGTCATTTTAGCCAATCTGACAGGTGTGTAGTGGTATCTCAGAGTTGTCTTAATTTGCATTTCTCTGATCAATAGTGATTTGGAGCACCTTTTCATGTGACCAGAAATAGTTTCAATTTCTTCATCTGAAAATTGTCTGTTCGTATCTTTTGACCATTTATCCATTGAAGAATGGCTTGAATTCTTATATATTTGAGTCAATTCTCTATATATTTTAGAAATGAGGCCTTTATCAGAACCTCTGGATGTAAAAATATTTTCCCAGTTTACTGCTACCCTTCTAATCTTGTCTGCATTCATTTTGTTTGTACAAAAACTTTTTAACTTGATATAGTCAAACTTATCTATTTTGTGTTTAATGATGACCTCTAGTGCTTCTTTGGTCACAAATTCCTTACCCTTCCACAGGTCTGAGAGGTAAACCATCCTACATTGTTCTAATTTGTTTATAATACCATTCTTTATGCCTAGATGATGAATCCATTTTGACCTTATCTCAGTATATGGTGTTAGGTGTGGGTCAATGCCTAATTTCTTCCATACTAGTTTCCAATTATCCCAGCAGTTTTTGTCAAATAGTGAGATTTTATCCCCAAAACTGAGGTCTTTGGGTTTATAAAACACTAGATTACTATTGTCATTGAGTATTTTGTCCTGTGAACCTAACCTATTCCACTGATTCACTACTCTATTTCTTAGCCAGTACCAAATGGTTTTGGTGACCACTGCTTTATAATATAGTTTTAGATCCGGTACAGCTAGGCCACCCTCATTTGCATTTTTTTTTCATTAATTCCCTTGAAATTCTTGACCTTTTGTTTTTCCAGATGAATTTTGTTGTTATTTTTTTCTAGGTCAGTTAAATAATCTCTTGGGAGTTTGATAGGTATAGCACTAAATAAATAGATTAGTTTAGGTAGTATGGCCATCTTTATTATATTCGCTTGACCTATCCAAGAGCACTTGATGTTTTTACAGTTGTTTATATCTGACTTTATTTGTGTGGAGGGTGTTTTGTAGTTTTGCTCATATAGATCCTGACTTTCCCTTGGCAGATATATTCCCAAATATTTTATACTATCAATAGTTATTTTTAATGGAATTTCTCTTTGTATCTCTTGCTGTTGCATTTTGTTGATGATGTATAAAAATGCTGATGATTTATGTGGATTTATTCTGTATCCTGCAACTTTGCTAAAGTTGTGGATTAATTCTAATAGTTTTTTAGTTGATTCTCTAGGGTTCTCTAAGTAGACCATCATATCATCTGCAAAGAGTGATAATTTGGTTTCCTCATGACCTACTCTAATTTCTTTAATCTCTTTTTCTTGTCTTATTGCCAAGGCTAGCATTTCTAATATAATATTAAATAGTAATGGTGATAGTGGCAACTTTGTTTCACCCCTGATCTTATTGGGAATGGTTCCAGTTTATCACCATTACATATGATGCTAGCTGATGGTTTTAAATAGATGTTACTGACTATTTTAAGGAAAAGTCCATTAATTCCTATACTCTCTAATGTTTTTAATAGGAATGGATGTTGGATTTTATCAAATGCTTTTTCTGCATGAAATCTCTATTCCTTATTAAAGTGCAATTAAAGGATTACTCCCCAGTGTCATTTTGATCTTTCCCAGGAGGACCCAAAGAATTGAGCATTTCTGCCCTATTTCATAATTCCCTAAATTATTTACAATTCACAGTGTTAAAGCAAAGTAAATCTCTTCCTTTATTACATCTTCAATATACACTTGAAAATATCTCATCAAACCTGAACAAAAAAGTGCTAGTTTTATAGTCATGCCTACTCTAGCTCCTAATCTCAAGGTATAGAGAATCACTATCTTAGAAAGCCTTAATCACTGCTACAAATACTGGCACTAAACTTGAATGTCAGATTCTTTAGAATTGGTAGGGGACATCTCTATTCCATCTTCCCACGCCCAGTTCCTGCTACTGTCTAGATAGGGAAACAGGCCAAGAAAGATAAAATGGAAAAAGTCACTCAAGGAGGATTTAAACTTGACCTCTAATTCCAAAGCCTCTTTCCAAAGGGAACAAAAAAAACTTTTTTCTGTATGGAATTCTGCTAAAAAAAAAAAAACAGGTACATATTTAATAGGAACTAGTCTTAGAAGTACAAAGAAAGAAAGCATTTATACTTCACTTAAATATGACAACTTCAATTTTTAGGTCAAGCAAGAAAAAGAATCAGTCAGGAAGTTTATTGACTTACTTTAACAAAAAGATTAGAATCTAGGCTAAAATCAACTAGTCAAGTGGGACACTTTTGCTAGTGTACTATCAAGTGATGTACTTACACAGCCCTCCCTCACTTAAATTCAATTCAGTTACATGTCATTGCATCACCTCCCTAATGCCATGGTCCTGTTCGTGGATGAAGGACAGACAACAATAATTAAAAACAAATATCAGCTTTCCTCTGGTTTTACAAGATAATTCTGGGTGTATGACCAAGAAGTTTGTCAAGAAAGAAAAAGACCCTAATCTCCACATTATCTTAGGAATGATAATCAGTATCTATACCTATTGATGGAAGCCCCTTGGTTTAATCAGGTCTTGAACCAAATGTACTACATCTCTCATGAGGACCAAAGAAAATGAAAAGCTAAGATATAGATATCTTGTGGTGGAACTGGAAGGAGGACAGTGTTACTCATCAGAATAGGCAGATTTAAATGCTGGGTTTTTAGAGATATTTGAATCATAGAAGAAAATACAAAAGATGTCAAAGGACTGGGAAAAGTTAAAAATTGTCCTGATTTTCAAGAAAAAGAAGAAAACAATATGCAAATTATTGGTCAGTCAGTCAATAAACATTTATTAACTATCCACTATGTGCTAGGAACTATGCTAAGTGATGGGAATACAAAAAAAATTAGTCTCTGCCTCAAGGAGTTCATAGGATAAATAGGAAATAACAATCAGAGGCAAGATACTAGGAAGGACTTACTGTAGAAGATGGGATTTTAGTTGGACTTAAAGGAAACCAGGGAATCTAGTAGAAAGAGATGAGAAAAGAGAATACACCAGGAATGGCAAACAACCAAAGAAAATGAAAAGCTAAGATATAGATATCTTGTGGTGGAACTGGAAGGAGGACAGTGTTACTGGATCAAAGAATACATGACAGAAAGTATAAGAAAACTGAAGAAGTTAGAGCAGGGTATGTTGTAAAAGGTTTTAATATGATCAGAGTTGTCACCATGCCAGAGGAGAGAAGGGGACTCATTATAGAGATATTAAAAAGTTGAAATAGACAAATCTTACCAACAGATTAGGGATGAGAAAAAGTAAATCAGTGAAGGTTTAAGGATGATACCTAAGTTTGAGGGACAGGGAAGACAATATTGCCCTCTACAGTAATAGAGAAGATAAAAGGTAGGGAAGATTTAAGAGGAAAGATAAAAAATTCTGCAATTGAGTTGAGTATAATGTGTCTACTGAACATGCATATATCTGAAAGACAACTGGAGATGGGAGATTAAAGGTCAACAGATGGGTAGATTTGATAGTCTTCATCATGAAGATGGTAATTAAATACATGGTAAACTGATCAGATCACCAAGTGAAAAAGTAAAAAGGAGGGAAAAGAGAATAGGATCTCTGGAGATCTTATCATTATTGGGCATGGTTTGGGTAAAAATCCACTAATGGAGAGTGGAAAGGAGCAGTTAGTAGGAAAACTAAGAGTAAGTGGTACCCTGAAAATCTAAAGAAAAGAGAGACTTAGAAGGAAAGATGATTAAAGGTGCCAAAGGCTGCAGAGATCCAAGAGAATGAGCCTTAATAAAAAGGCCATTAGATTTTGCAATTAAGAGTTCATTAGCTTAAGTCAGGAAGACCTGAGCTCACGTCCAATCTCAGACACTTAACACTTACTATCTGTGTGCCCTGAGCCACTCACTTAACCCCAATTTGCCCCCCCCAAAGATTTCATTAGTTTCTATACAGAAATAAGTCTTGGTAAAATAATAAGGTTGGAATCATGATTGCAAAGGGTTAAGAAGAGAGTATGATGAAAGAAAATAAAAGTATTTATTGTAAATGGCCTTTTCAAGAAGTTTAGCTACAAAGGGAAAAGGAGATAAATAATGATAGGGATGAAAGGATAAAATAAGGATTTTTCAAGTTGGGAGAGAGTTGGGCATGTTTGAAGAGAGTTGGGAATAAGCCAGTAAGTAGGGAAAGATTTAATATAAAGGCAGGATGAAGTGGCACAGGGTGTTTGAGAAAGACTCAATATGTATGTTGGGGTCTGACAGAATAAGGGCAGGAGTTAGGGAGAAGAGAAAAATTGTGAGGCAAGTATTGAAGTCTTTGAGATGATAGGAAAAGGAATGATGTGGAAGTCTATAAGCAATAGCTTCTAGGATTTTGTTTAGGTAGTAGAAATGAATACAATAAATTTCAAAGGAGAAGAGGGAATGATATAGAGAAAAACTGAAAATGGCAATAGGGAGCAAAGAACAATTCTTCCACCTCAACCACTGAGCTGAGAGAATGAGTGAATGTAATGGAAAGGGGGGAGGGGGGGCATGAAATTGTGTAATTTGGGAAGAGAAGGCTTTAGTAATACTTACAAGATGGAAGAGCAAAAAGGATTTAGGTTGAAAAAAATTTTCATTTCAGAAGGCAAAGTGCAAGAAGAGATTGGTATTTTGTTAAAACTTTGGGATGAAAGGGCTAATAAGGATGAGAATAAGGAATTGAGTAGTGAGGGAAGGAAAAAGGCCTGCATGGCCCCTCTTTTCAGTACTGGCTGTACCTTCATTTATCCTCTCCGCTTAATGATTGAGGTGGAAGAGTTGGATTCTTCTTTGCTTCCTACTGCCATTTTCAGTTTCTCTCTATTTCTTTCACTCACTCTTCTTCTTTGATGTTCATAGTATTCATCTCTACTACCTAATCAAAATCTGACTTACAGGGTTTCAGAATCACTGTAATATATCGTGTACACTAGATGTAAGAATATTCATCAGAAAGTATCATTCCTTTCGCCAAAGAAGGATAGAAATTGGGCAGGAGACAAATGCAACATGAGAAGGAAGGCACATGTTAAGATAAAAGTTCTTTTTTTTTCACTAGACCTTTTCCCTCAAAAGACTAAAGATTAGTCAGTAAATGGCACAATATGAAATGGAAGTCTCTTATCTATAGACTTTTCTCTTCCTTTCCTATCAAGAGACATGCATAGCATGAGATGGAATGCCTAAAATCAGAGGGAAAGTCACTCCCTTTTCATCAATTTCTCCACATTTCAGTTTGAAAATCAGGATACTAGTATGATGGAGTTGCCTTAAACTATCTTATATGTTTATCAGTCTAGCCTAATCCCTTGTTGCCTTCCTCAAGGACATGTGCAGCAGAGATGGAAGGTATGTGATCAATGAATAAGACCACAGTCAATAAACTTGCCTTCCTGGGAAATTTTTTAATAAATCATTAAAAAGATGGTTAGAGAACATCTAGAAAATGAAGTGTTTGTTTTAAAAAAAGAGCCAAAAGGACTTCACTAACCTTATTTCCTTTTCTTAAGAGAACTGCTATCCTGGTAGATCAAGGAATGCTATAAAGTTTACTTAAATTTTTAGCAAAACATTTTACAAAGTGTTTCATGTTATTCTGGGGGAGGGAGGAATATAGGGATATGTGGAACTTGATTATAATGATGAAAAAATGATGAGAAAAATTCTAGATGAAACTAGATAAAAAAGTTAATGATTCAATGACAACTTGAAATAAATCTCCAATGGAATTGTCTCATGGATCTGCATTTTGAAAGTTTATTTTGTTTAACTTGGAAAAATACATAGAAGTGTTAATGATTCAAAGCCAGGAAGGATGGCCAGCACACAATATGGGAAAGTCAAAATTCAAAAGCTTTTTTCTTATAGTACTTGGCTGAATCTAACAATTATTTTCTGCACTGCCTTCTGTAGCCACTTTGTCCTCCGCAAAAGTACTAATAGAAACCTTGACCAAGAAAAGCTAAAGCTACATGACTCTTTAGTTCATAATTTAGTTCATAGTTTCATCTTCATCCCATAAATTTTCCATCCTTCCAACATAGGTGCTCCTCACCCCTTCCCTATTCCACCTCTTGCTTTGAGAACTGTAATAAAATCATCACTATTTTGTTTCTGGAAAGGTCATAATAGTTTACTGTCCTGTTGTTATGACTTTGTGACTTCCAAATCCAAAATTATCATCCCTAACTACCATTCCTCTTTGTATGTTGTCTCTCTCAAAATATGTGTCTTGAGGAAAAGGACTGCCTTCCTTTTGTATTTGCATTCCCAAATCTTTAGCATAATGTTTGGCATATAAGAAATATTTTATGAATGTTTTTCATTCATTTATGGTAAAGTGCAAGTCAACATAGATTAATTAAAATCTTACATTTGAGTTAAAATTCAATCTCACAAGTTTAGCACTGGAAAGTCATGATTAGCTAGTAATTTTATGAAAAAAGTTTTAAAAGATTATAACATCCATACTACTCAACAATGTGATGTGGCAAAGTGCATTAAGAGGAAACATAATTTCCAAAAATGGCAATTTTTCATTATTCTTTCTTTGTTAGACCACAAATGAAATATTGTTTTTCATTCCAGGTAAGACAGAGTAAGGACTTTAGTAAACTGGGAAAAAAGCAGAAGAAGGCAAATAGAACAGTTAAAGGTCTTATGTCTATGTCATTTGAGGATCATTTAAATGAACTAAGGATTATTAGGTCAAAGAAGAGAAAACTAAATGTTGACATAATAACTGTCTTCAGGTATTTGAAGGGTAGTTCCTGTGGAAGTGAAATTCAAGCTATTCTATTTGATCATAGAGGGAAGAATTAGTAGCACTTCATGAAAATTACAGATATTTATTTAAGCTTGATTGGGGGAAAGGAGAAGGAAGGAAAGATTTCTAAAAATAGGAGCAATACAGAAGAGAAAATAGCTGATACCATAGGAGTCTTCTCTTCATTGAAGATCTTCATGAAGAACTTGATGATGCTTTAATGGACATTTTATAGTAAAACTTCTGGGTATAGTTTGAATTACATAGCTACTAAGATCCCTTCCAACTCTGAAATATTGTCATATTATAACTCTGATTTTTATTTGCTCATCCTAGCTTGTAGAGGTGAAAGGGGAGAGAACAGTAAAAAAAAAAAGTCATCAGCAAGTGGAATAAGATGCTCAACAAATGGAATCCTGGCCACTGGAGCTTTCCATATGTATCTTTTCAAAGGAAATAAGGTAGAAATATGAAATAATCTAAAAGCAACCTGTGTCTGCCCCTCAACTCTTTTCCATGATAAGATTTTAGTAATAAAAACTTGACCTTTGAGCTTGAGCACTCAAAAGCAAGCCATGAACATATATAAAAGCTAGAGACTCAGCCAGGACAAAAGACTAAACATCTAGCAGTAGACAAAGATGGAATGAGGATTAGTATTTGATTCAAAATTGCTAATGAAATTGAGCAATTGAGTAATTTTCTAGCTTAAATTTTCTTTCAGGAAGAAGCAAAAACCAGCCTTAAGGCATCAGTAGGTAAGGTTTTCAGTGCCCAACCTAGCTCCAGGAACCTATGATTGGCTAATGCTTTTCCTTTCCTGAAGCAGTGGGAGAGAATTGTTTAAATCTGAGCATCAAAACCATAGTAATGTCTTGCCTGAAGAAAAGGAAAGGTGGAGAGAATAATTTTGAGGAGGAGCTATAAGTATATAGTTCAAGATGCCTTGGGTTTATTCCATTATTACTTTTCTTCTATTATTATGATTAAAAAACTGCATAAAGTTATGATAGGATGCCATGCTCATGTGAGTAACCTTTATTGAAATGTGCCAGGTTGGAAAAAAATAAAGAGTGGTTTACTTCTATTCCAGCATAGAGAGGCATTATGATCCCTGCAGGAGTCTGATTGGAAAAATCCCGGTACCCTAACCTCATTAGTCTACTGGGACATGTGCTACCATTCAAAAGAGTGAAGCTAGGTTGTCAGCTCTCTGACAGCCAGAAAGATATTTGTATAACTCCCCAAAACACCTTCTGATGTTGTACAGTACACATTACTGATAGGAATGAGTCTATGATTGGAAATATTTGGTCCTAATAATGGTACACATCCAGGCAATTGATTAGAAGTGTCTTCTGATAAAATAACAACAATATTTCTCCTTGAATTTCATGGATAACCAACTTATAAACTTCATTTCTCTACTTTATTTAAGCAATTCTCCAATATATATTCCAGACAGATTTAAGCAAATCCTAAAACTGATAGATTCATCAGTTATTTGAGACTACTCTCTATTTATTCAAGACTTGAGAAGTAGAAAAATGAGGTGAAAAGATTACTTTTGATCATTTAAAATAGATTATCCCTTGTTTTGAACTAGTGGCAGTTCTTGAAATATTACCCTTATTTTCTTGTTTCATTATACTTCCCAAAGCTGAAAGTCATTTAGAGGCAGCTGTGGAACAGTCAGATTTCAATTTAATTACCACAAATTTAGTTCCTTCTATGTGTTAAGTGCTAGAAGAAAAACTAAACTAAATGTCACAGACCTGCCTTCATTAAGCTTACAGGTTATTAGAAAATTCAAGCAGCAGGTTAATGATTAATGAAAAGGAACCATTTTATGTTCTTGTTACTATTTGACTATGGTTTTATTATTATTATTATTATTATTAATTATATTGGTCATGTATTCCATATAAGTGGGAAATAGGAAACTTAGAAACATAACACCACCAACTATAATAGTTCATATTTATACAGTTCCTTCATAAGGTTGAGAAGCTCCAACGGAAGAACATTTGATATAATTAATTTCATTATCAAAGTTACAAGGCACCTTTCTGATTTCTTTATAACTGGAGAATAATTCTCAGTGAAAAGAAATATTAACTTCTCAGGATAATGAGAGCTTTAAAGATTTTTTAAACAACAACAAAAAAATGCTAGCTAAGAGAACATAGAGAACTCCCATCAAGAAAATTGTTTCTTGTAAAAGCAATGACACATGCTAGAATCAAATCTTTGGTCCAAAAATAAAAAAGAAATTGGTCAATGGAATTATGTGTTTCATTAAGGAATTAACCTTAGCCACTGACCAATCATATAAAGAATTTTTACCAGTGCAAGAAAGATGAGTAAGGTTAAAAGATAACAAAAAGAAAGCAAGTAAAAGCTTAAACAAAGATTAGGAGGAAAGAATATAAACAACAATGCCATAAAATGAGGATAGATTATAGTAAATGTTGTATAATTCAGAAAACTTTATCTCAGAAAGAAGCAGAGCCTTGAGAAAGGAGAAATATTTAGCTAATAAAATAGGCAAATAAAAAGGCAAGCACAGAGAAAAAAAATCATAGTCCCAATATGGACTGCCAATGAGTAACTAGTATTTGTGAAAAATATTGTAGCTTATATGTTTCTTGAATACATGTAAAATGTTAAATATGATATATAAGCTTTGAAGATCTTACATATGTGGCAGTTAAATTGGTGCAAAATGGAAGATACTTAGGTAAGGATAAGATTCATCTCAAAAATCTTAAGGCAAAGTGCAGATGCACTGTATTGATTTATTATTTTCTATGTGTACATTTCCCCCAGACATGTGAAATAGTAAGAACCTTCCTAAAGGAAAATAATCAAGAAAATCTTAAAAATTATCAACACTCTGGTCTCAACAATCTACAAACACTTCCTGTGAATCTTACTTTCCTATATCAAGAAGGACCTAGGATTTTGTGTTTGTCTTTCAGTCCCTAATCACATCCCACTAAAATTCTAATTCTAGGCCTTGTTATGATGTAATGACTCATTTTATTGTGGACCTCACCCTAGATTCTTAAAGACTATCCAGCTCTGTATGTGCTCTGACAGGTCCTATCAGGCAGTATTATCTGATACCCAAAGATCAGCCCACCTAAATATGGGAGGAAATAAGAATTTATCTAGTGTCTACTATGTTCCAGGCAGTGTGCTGTGTGTGTGTATGTTTTTTTTTTTTTTTACAAATATTACCTCATTTGATCTTCACAACTCTTCAAAGTAGGTAGTAGAATTATCCCCATTTTACAGTTTAGGAAACTAATGAAGCATAAAATAAGAAGAGCTTAAATCAGAAATTGCCCAAGGTTACACATCTAGGAAGAGCTGGAAGCCAGATAAGAATTCATCTTCCTGATTCAACACCCAGCTCTCTATCAATTATGCCAGCTGCCTCATATCTGAAAATTACAAGTTTATTTTTGGCCAATGAATTTCTCAATCACAACAATCCCTTGGATATCATCTATTATGCTATAAATATGCTATATAAGTGTGCATATATAGCATATATATTTGTATATATATATGAATATATATAAAATCTACATAAATTAAAGGGATACCCATATTAGCAAAACAACAGATCCTTAAAATATTGATATAGAGAATTACATATATTCGCTTTGACAACTTCCAGAAAAACAAATATAGATTCTCTACATACAGTGAAATTTTGTACCCCAAGAGGTCCATATCAATAGAAATGACATGAAGTGAATCCAATAAATGTTATCTTTGAAAATATAAACATAACAGAATGTATCATTGAATTTAAGCTGTTTATAGAAGTGTGCTAATAGATGAAGTGCACAAAGAAGCTTGTCAATATTCTATACTTTCTAAAAATGATTTCCAACTATCTTGGAGGTTTTAGTCTGACACCTTGACTAGGAAAACAACCGTAATTAGTGAAGTAAAAGCTTGCATCTTGGACTTACATATGTAATTGTATCTTATTTTTAAGTGCCATCTGAGAAATTTTTTTAAAATTTATAACAGTTTCAGAAAGTCTCTAAGTCACCAATGACTTAGAGACAATTGACCAAAAAAATTATTAAGTGCTTTCTATGGAAAGAGAAAAATGATAGGTGCTTGAGGAGCACTTAAATAAAACTTAGAAAATATCATGATCTCTGCTTTCATGAAGCTTATAATTTAAGGGAAATAAAATATACAAATGTGATAGCTACTATAAAACACAATGTCTAGAATATAGTGATATATAAATGTTATCTCTATGCAAATAACTATTATTCACAACAATACTCCATAATGGTAAAATGCTGTATTAAATAGGTAAAAATCAATACTATGTCTGGGTCCTTCAGCATCTGACCACAAGATCACCATGAGGTGTGAGGTTTTATTTTTTTTTAATTCTGAACTTAAGAAATAAAGCCAACATTTACAGACATAGTAGAATAATTTTTTTAAAGATGTTTCTACACAAAACAACAAATCTATTATGAACAACTTAATATTCCTTTTAACTATATAATAAAGTTATCATGTAATTTTTTTTTCTTCCTTCCCTCCCTATTACCATAGAGATGGCTACATTAGATGCAAATGTGTGTGTGTGTGTAAAACCATTCTATACATACTGCTATTTATGAAGAAGAAGAAGAAAAACAAAGATTATACCAAAAACCAATGGAACAAATCCTGAATTCGGAGTCAGAGGACCTTGTTTCAAATTCCTACTCTTCTATTTACTAGCAGTATGATGTTGTACATTCAACATGTCTGCAAATAAATTCCTTCATCCATGAAGTGAAGTGGTTCAGGTCTAAATTTATGATCATATGGTCTATATCTATTAATCTCATCTGGCTTCTCATATTCACTGTCCTAATCCAGAATTTCTCTATAGTTCCAATGATAGAAGCCCCAAAATAAGTATCTAGAATCATCTAGCTGTTCTCATTAGCCATAAATCAGTGAAAAAATCTCATTACATATGTCACTTTGCCCTCTTTATTCCATTCTGTGATTCCTTTTACCCACTATGCCCAGAAATTAGTGCAGTCATGGAGAGAATCGTGGAAGAAATGGTATATAAATTTTACCATAAAGGATAGCTATAAGTTCTACAAATTTCAAGGCAGAGACGCAGGGAGGCATTCCAGGTACAATTAATAGGATGAAAAAAAAGTTATAAAATCATAGGAGCTAAATGAGGAATAGTAAGTAGTATAATTAGATAGTACATAGAGTATATGGTGGGAGGAATTATGAAATAAGACCAGAAAGGGAAAATGGTATCAGGATGTGGAAGATGAATGGAAGGGAATGAAATTCAAATTAACTTGATATTCAGTAGGAGGTAATTAAAGGACTTTAAACAGAGATCCTAGACAAATCTATAAGGAGAATGAGTCTTGCAGAAGAATAAAAGAATAGCTTGAAGGGAAGAGAGGAGAGATATGAGAAGAACTATCAAGATGCAATTTTAATAATAACAAGCTCACAGAACTGAGAATTTAAATGGGAATGATGGCAGAGGTAGATCTCCAGAACATTATATCTCATCATGAGAGGTGAAGAAAAGAAAAAAAGCAAAAATAAAATTAATTTTTAATATGGGAAAGGAACTAATACTATGATAAAAATAGTTGTCAGAAAGAAAATCAGATTTTAAAAGAAATTGAAGTTTGCTTGGGAACATTCTATTCTGGGAACCAATGAAACATGCATGCTTAGATTACCTGAAAAAAATATGTATATATTTATATGCATATATATATAAATTCACTTACATATATATATATATACAGAGAGTTTTCCTCTATTTATATATTTCTATGAAACCATATAGCATATATTGATGCATGACTGAAAGAAGATAGAAAGAGATATAGATACAGATATATATAAAATTGATGGGTTGGTCGGGGTGGGGGCTTCATTCAACAAGAAATAGATATAGACATGGAGATGAGGATATGAATAAGTTTACAAGAGAAAAAAACATAGAAAGAGACAGATCAAGTGCAGAATCTTGCAGGGGTAGGTTGGAAAGGACCTGTTCATGTTTTTACACAGATCAAAAATTATTAAGTATGAAGTTACATTACTCCATAAAAAGAAAAATGATTGGACTTAGATTTGGGAAATTTTATTTCAAATTTTTGTACTTGAACTCAAGAAATTCATCTGAATTGACCAAATCTGCATTTCCTCTTCTACAGAAAACAGTCAAAACACTTGCAGAACTTTGTTAGGGATAAACACAGTACTCTTTATAGTCCCAGCAAAACTGATTTATAATCCATGCTGTGCCTGAACCATGGGTATTCATTAAGCATCTATTTCTTTAAAACATTTTTCCTTGATGATCTCATTCACTCTCTTTAATTATTATTATCTCTATGAAGTTGACTCCAAATTGTTTATACACTCTCTCTGGTTCTAGCTATAATTCTGGCTCTCTATCTTAGTCACTTTCTTTTTTGTATCTATCTAACATCAATCTAACTCATGCTAATTAGAACTCATTATCTTTAAACTTTAGCTAAAGAATTTAAGAATATTTTTTGAAAGGAAGGAAGGAAGGAAGAAGAAATAGAAATATGCAAAAGATAAAAGTCCAGATAACAGAATATGACTACCAGAGCTTAGTGTTGTCCTGCATAGTGTATCAGGAATTCTAAAACTCAAAATGGCCTAGGGCTAATGAGGGATGGAAGCATCACAAAAAAGGGGGGCTTCTTTTTGTTCTTGCTAATTTTTTTAGCTATATGGAGAGAGAGAAGAAGATCAAAGAACATTATGACTGTAATTACTGACAAAAATAGTAGAGCTGTTCATTTCATATTTTCTTCTGTTTTCCCTGAAAAGAAGAATAAACCTTCACTATCAGTGATAAAACAAAAAACTAAATAACAAAAAGAAAAGTAATAATCTAATTTCCAAGAATATACAAAGCAAGTTTCCCCACTTTCCTTCCCTTAAAAGAAAGGGAAGAAAGAGAGGGAGAGAGGAGCAGGGAGAAACGGAAAAAGGCAGGGAGGGAGGGAGGAAAGAAGGGAAGAAGGAAGGAAAGAAGGAAGGAAGGAAGGAAGGAAGGAAGGAAGGAAGGAAGGAAGGAA
>JAJPUD010010780.1:37543-59042 GCA_023553655.1 Myrmecobius fasciatus
GAAGGAAGGAAGAAAAGAATTCGGGAAATAAGGGGGAAAGAAGGGAGAGAGGAAAGAAGAGAAAGAGGGAGGGAGGAAGGGAGCAAAAGAAAAAAATCCTCCAAACAGATCTAGAAAATGTGCCAGAAATCCAAGGAAAAAAATCAAAGTGAGTCATTTGTTCAGCCCAGGTCAAGAAAGGGGGACTGACAGAGAAGACTGTTGACACAATCCAGTGCTCAGTTCCAACCTGTAATCCAATCAGATTCTACAGAAAAATAATTAGGGCTGGATTCTGAGATGAAAGGGAAGCAATTTTATTGTTTTATGACTGAATCAGTAGAGATTTGATTGATAGTGACTAAATCTAGAAACAAACTATTGTTGGTCAGACTTTAAACCAGATCAAGAATTTGCAAAGCTCAAACAATAAGGGCAGTAAGCATATTTTGCCCTAGATTAGACAACTTTGAAAGCACTGAAAGTTTACAGATCCCCAGCCTGGGCTGTACCTGAAAATCTGGAATAATAGGATACTCAATAACCAGAGGAAGCAGTTAAAGAACTAGACCTTCGCTGAAAAAGTGCATGGACTCTGATTCAAAAGTCAAAAAGCATTCTGGAAGAACAAGCAAATAAACAAAGATAAAATAAAATAAAAACCCAATAAAAAGTATTTTCATAAAAGGAATGCTGAAGACACAATCCTCTAGAAGAAAACATTAACTCAAGAAAAATATGAAGGGGGGGATTTTATTAATGAAATGAATATTAGAAGAAAAAACTAGGGCTGAAGGGAGGAGAGCTATGGAAGGAAGAATCAGAAAGTGAGTTAGCAAGTTGGTACAAAACATTTCAAAAAGAAAACATCTAAGTACTGAAGAGGAATAATTAGAAGCACTCCTGATTTAGCAGCTACCTCTCTAAAGGAAAACAGAACTTGTTGTAAATGTTCCTGAAGGAATATAACATGTGTTTACAGCCAAGAGTAATTTACCCAGAAAAACTGAGTATAATCATATAGTGGGAAATAAAGCTTTAATGAAATAGAGGATTTCAGACATTATTGATGAAAAGACAAGAGCTGAAAAGACTTTAAAGTTCAAATAGAAATGAAAAGAAATATTAATAAGTAAACAATAATAAGCAATGATAAGACTAAAAAAACCATAAGTTGTTCATATTTAAATATGGGGAGATAGTACCTGTGTCACTACTAAGTCTTAACATTGATCAGGTGTCATGAAAGGAATCTAATTAGAGTCTAACAATAGTTCTGTTCTTCCTTGATGATCTTTTTTTTTTTGTTAAGCATGAAAAGAGATGGGAAGAGGAATATACTACGAGGTGTAATGGAAAGGAGAATATCTCAAATTACTGGGATGCACAAGAGGTGTATAAAAATAAGGAGAAGAGGTGAAAGGAAACATTGATAAATGTCATTCTCATCTAAACTATTCAAAAAATGAATATACATACATACACAGCACAAAGCTGGATACATAAATATATTTCACTCAAAATGAAAAGAGAAGAAAGAAGGAAAAATTAGAAATATGGTAGAAAAAGAGAAAGATTAGTCCTTTGGAAAATAAAATTTAACTAAAGACCTAAAACAAATTTTATGATGGTAAAAAAAAAACTGGAATTTGAGAAAGTGCTCAAGAGTTTAAGTGACTTTTCCATGATTATACAGCTACTTAGTGGAAAAACAGGAACTTGAATCCTGGTATCCTGATTCCAGGTCCAGTGCACTATGCTGTTAGGAGAAGCTACAGATGATTTGCTGAGTTTTGTTGGGGTTATATTATTTTTAGATCTGTGTTATGATAGACAACTATCCAAGGGGAACAAGAGTAGATCAAAATTGTCTATAAGGGAAGTTTAGGAAAACGCTGGCTCAAGCAGAGAACACAAAAGAATGAATTAATATAAAACACATACTAAGTATTTATTATTTGTTAATCACTATGCTAGATTCTGTAGATAAAAATATAAAAGCCTGTTCCAAAGCAATTTACTTACATTTCATCAAGGAAAAGAATACAAATATGAGAACCAGTGGTCAGAGAAAAGTGTTTTAGTTTAAGAAATCACAGAGCTTGTGAGTGAAGGCAGAGGGCAGATGATTGGCAGGGCTTTTCCAAAAGTAATGAGGGTACTAATTTGGATATTATTCCCCAAAAAAGAAATAGATAGCAGAGGACCAAGGGATGAGATCAACAGGTAGCAAAGTAAGAAGATGGCTGAAGTGTATGGGAAAAATCAGTAATAAATAGGGCAAGACAAGGAAGGAGAGCTTCCAATAGGGACTATTTGCTCCATTTGATGAACAAACATATTCACTACTTATGAGTTTATGCAGTCTGAGGTAGGTGACCTTGCACAGCTCTCCCTCACTAAAATCCAATTCACTTGCATGTCATGACATCACTTCCCTAATGTCACAGTTCTTTTCTTGTGTAAAAGACAAATAACATATTTATGGAAATCCTTCAATGCTGTAGCACATGCACAGGAGACATTGGTTAGGGGATCCTCCAAACTGGGACCCAATAACCTAGATGATTTGAATAGGGATTGAAAGCAGAGGAGGATCATTGATTCTGGTGTTTGGCAAATCTGAATTTTCATTCTAATGATATTTGAATATAAATACAAATAACAGAAACCTTAGATAGGAACATAGGACCATGGACTTTCATTTTTCACCAAATCACTCCCAATAGCAAACTCCCTAATGCTGCTTATTGAGAGCCAGCTAGACTTGCTGGCTGAAGTTCTTTGACATGTAACAAAATGAAACTTCCTTGTATTTTTTTTCTTTTCATGGGATTCCTAAGAATGCCATCTTTAGCAGATTCAATACCATACAGACACTAAGGAATAAACCCAGACAAAATTTCAGAACAGACCATTTGTCTTATATCTTTCCAGTTCCAGGGATTCCCCATCCTGTATCCTTCCATACTTTTGTCACTCATTGTTATCATGCTACTCTCTATTTGCCTCAAATCCCAGGAGGACTGCCATTCCCCAAAAAGCTCCATGGACTTCTAAATTTTGGGGCTATATAAAAATTCTCCATCAATACCCTGGTTTTACTGAACTACTAATTAGCATTAAGCCAGTATTTGGTGGTTGTTGAGGAATTCTTGGCTGAACTAATACTAATTAATTTATTCAGTCAGTGATAAAGAAATTAGGAACACAGGGAGAAAATTACATAATTTCTTCTTTCTCTCCACTGTGGATTCAATATAAGAAGAGTGTTCCAGATAAACTGAAAATTCAAAGCATTTGTTCTGTTATTAAGTAACTGAAACCTTGAAAAAATTTGGAGCATTAAAAGATATCTTAAATTCTCTGATTTAATGTCTTTATCAAAGTATTATAATAAAATGACTGAGGAACTTTTTAGATGGGATGCAATAATTTCTAAATAAAGCTATGCCTATAAGGCCCCTATATGTTAATAGTCATGCTGTTAAAAAGCCATCTTCAGAAATTTGTCATGACTTTATAATTTGTTTGAAGAGAAAAGTTTTCCCATTGAAAGTGACACAGTGTTTTATTTAATATATAAATGAGAAAATGTTTTATTTAGTGTGATGAACACATGGCATGCTGCTGTGCTGTGAAGGCCTTTTGTTTATGCTATTATAAAATACAAAATACTACCAGCAGGGGTATAATGTTTTAACTAAATTAATCTCATTATTCATCTAATTGGGGGGAGAAGTGATAAAGTTTTAGTAGCACCATATAAGCATGTTTCTTTTACTCAGTTAGATATGTCTCTTTTACAAGTATGTCTAAAGAATAGACCTAAAAATGATTCAAGGCAATTCCAATAGACTTGCAATGGGGAAAAAACATCTCCATCCAGAGAGAGAACTGTGGAGATTGAATGTGAATCAAAGCAGAGTATTTACACATTTTTGTTATTGTTTTTGGTTTTTTTCCCCTTTTGATCTGACTTTTCTTGCCTAGCAGGATGAATATGGAAATATGTTTAGAAGAATTGCACATGTTTAACTTATATCAGATTGCTTGCTGCCTGGGGTGGAGGTGGGTGAGCAGAGGTAGGACAGACAGATAAAATTTGGAACACAAGGTTTTTCAGAGGTGAATGTTGAAAACTATCTTTGGGTGTATTTGGAAAAATAAAAAGCTATAAAAATGGACTTTAAAAGGATAATTTCTGGGTTTAGACATTTTTCTTTATTAGGAGAAAAGTCTGTTAAAATAAAAAGTATTCATTAGGGTGCTTTGAACCCTGATATAAAAAAGGGCCTAATTATAAGATAATGGGTTAAAAATTCAAGTGAGTAAAATTAAGGTTAATATTCCTTAAGCTTGTGCCTATTTGCAAACAGATTTAATGTAAATCTTATAATAAAAAAATGACAGAATATTAAATGACATTTGAAGAGTTCTTTATTGGATATCTATCTAACCCTAATCCATAGCAAAAAAAAAAAAAAAAAAAAAAAAAAAGAATGCCCACTACAATGTCCACAAATAATCAGTCAGCCTTTATGTGCATACCTCTTATAGTAGAAGTATAAGAAGAGTTTGCAGAGATAGAACATTTCACTTTTGGCTAGTTTTAATTTTGAAGAATTATTTTCCCTAGTAACATGTATAATTTTGCTTCTTCAAATTCTATCACTTCTAGTTCCTATCTTTTGGGGATGAACAAAATAAGTTTCATTCTTTTAGTATGATAGCCTTTCAACTACTTTGAAGGTAGCCATCCTGTTCCCCCTCTCTTCTTCAGCTTCAATGCCCCTACTTCAGTCAATTCCACCTCAATATGTCCTTAAAGATGTTTGTCATCTTTTTATTGTTTAAGTTTTTCAATTCTTTTTTCAATGTGATGTTGAGAACTAAAAATAACATTTCAAATGTGGGTTGCCCGAGGCAGAGGACATGAGAACCTATTCCTGGAAACTGATTTTAAATTATTGCAATCTTAAACTGTTACCAATTAACCTTTAAATAATAAGATTGTGTTTACTTTAAAATAGATTTCAGCATTTTTATATTTGAATGAATTGGTATTTAAATGAAATTTGGTATATTGTATATACAGAAAATAATTTTTAAGAAATGTAACCAACTCCTATCTGAAAACTCATTGGTATAGAACTCTCTCCTTATTGGTAGAGATAAATATCCTCTCCTATTCCTGATTTGGGATTCTGCTTAAGTCTTCAAGTGTCAAGTGCCTTCAGATGCTTTTGGCTTCCAAATGTAAGAGGGAATAGAAGAATCCAACCCCATTTCTGATTGCTGAAGGAAAACATTTTGGAAAGACATGGAAGGAGCTGGCAGCCTCTGTCATATTTCCATCGATAGCTCTGTGGCATTTCCCCTTATTTGAAATTCAGGATCCTATCTCTTGATTGGATATTACCTCAATCCTAATAAAAGAGATTTTTCAAGTTTTTTTATCTGGTGTATATTCTTGTATGTATACCTTCTCTGCTTTCTGTTTTGTTTTGATTTGATTAAATGAGTTTCTTTACTATTCTTTATGTGTTCACTATCATGAGAGGAAAATGTCAAATTTTGAGGTCCTCCCCCCACAAAAAATGATAAAACTATCAAAAATTAGTTTAAAGCCTATAATATCCCTTAAACAAACAATATTTAAAGAAGTAGATATAAATTCTATCTAAAGATGTTGTTCGCTCATGTTTTCCTATTTAGGGTTTTCTTGGCAAAGAAATATAAATGTAGTATGCCATTTTCTTCTCTAGCTCATTTTTACAGAGGAGAACACTGAGATAAATAGGGTCACATAACTAGTGTCTGAAACCAGATTTAAACTCAGAACAATGATTAGACCTAGCTCTCTATCCACTGTGCCACCCAGCTGCCCTTAGCTATAGATAATAGATATAATTCAACAATTATATGTCTCTCTGAGGAAAGCAATTTTGTTTGTTATTTATATAATAATCATCTGGCAATTTGACTGTAATAGTAAATTTATAATTTTATGTAAGTAGCATTATTCTGATGTATTGTTATTTTTAATGATGAACAACAAACATAAGAATAATTATTTCCATTCTTTTATTTTTATAAAAGATATTTTCAAATTATAACATATAAAGCTAAAAATGTCGTAGTTAATTAACTCCCAGATGTTGTACCTTTTGTAGTTATTTTGAAAGTAATATATTTTTTCCATTTTTTCTAATATATTTTGTTTGTATTATGCAGAAAGAATAGTGATAGTTTATGCATTGAATTTCTATCCTGCAATTTTAATTGTATTGATTGGTTTTCCCTTAAATCTCAGGGATTCCATAAGTAAACTACTATATTGTCCATAAATAGAAAGAATCTTTCTTCCTTCTTGCATATTCCCTACATTTGTTATTTTTTTCTCTTTTATTGCTATAGCTGTCATTTCTAGAGCTATATTAAA
Organism: Myrmecobius fasciatus; assembly: GCA_023553655.1. Classification (NCBI taxonomy): domain Eukaryota; kingdom Metazoa; phylum Chordata; class Mammalia; order Dasyuromorphia; family Myrmecobiidae; genus Myrmecobius; species Myrmecobius fasciatus. The sequence continues at coordinate 43,968 of JAJPUD010010780.1, forward strand.
TAATGGTAAAAAAAAATCCTGCTTTATCCATCATCTTATTAGAAAACCATTTATTCTTTATACATAATATTGACTCGTTGTATAGATTATACTATTTGAGGAAAGGTAAATTTATACCTATATTTTTTAGTATTTAAACATAAATAATTGGTTTAATGTTTTAAATCTGATTTTATTTTTTATTTATTTATATTTACACTTTTGTAACACTGGAGGAAATCTAAATTCCATGTATAAATACAAATGAGTGAGGATATATAAATTTTAAATATATTGCTAGAAGTTTTTTCTTAATATTCTATTTAAAATGTCTGGTTTTAATTTCATTTAATTTTTTAGATACATGCCTCTAGTTTTCTTTCTCTTGCTTTATTTCGTCCTAGTTTCTACTATCAAAATCACATTTTTAAAAAATTTTATTTATGTAACATTTTCCCTAGTTACATTTGAAACAATTTTTACATGTTTTTAAAACTTTTAAAAAAGCTTCATTAAGGAAACACATTTAAAGTTATGCAAAACATTTCCATAAAAGTCATTTTGACAGAAAACGTCTCCCCTTAAAAAAAAACCTTCAAGAAACTTAAAGAGAGAGAGAAAGAGAAAAAGAGAGAGAGAGAGACAGAGAGAGAGAGAGAGCATAAAAGCATTCAGTTGATCATCCCAGAACATTGCTATTACTTTGTACACAGTACATTTCATTTTGCTTGAGTTCATGGAGGATTTTTCAGATTTTTCTGAGAGTATCCTGTTCATCATTTCCCACAGAAGAATGATATTTTATCATAATCATGTACCACAATTTGTTCAGTCATTCCCCAACTAATGGGCATCCCATCAGTTTCATTTTTTTGCACTGAGAAGAGAGCAGCTACAAATATTTTTGCACAAATAGATTGTTTTCCTCTTTTAAAAAAAATTTTCTTTTGGGATTCATGCAAAGTAGTGGTATTGTTTGGTCAAAGGATATGCATGATTTTATATCCCTTTGGGCATAGTTCATGTCTTTTGATTGCTTATCAATTAGGACAATTTTTACAAATTTAATTTAGTTCTCTCTGTTTGAGAAATGAAGTCTTATCAGAGAAACTTGCTTCAAAATTATTTTTCCAATTACTATTGCTAACTATATTTTGCCCCATTTATTCTATTCTCTCTCTCCTTTATTTTTTCCCTCTTCAAAAATGTTTTGCTTCCTCACCCAATATGCCCTCTCTTTTATCACCCTCCCCCCTTCTCAAATTCCATTCCTTTCCTATTTTCCTGCAGGGTAAAATAGCTTTCTATACCCATATCAGTCGTATATGTTTTATCTTCTTTGAGCCAATTCTGAGGAGAGGAAAACAGAAGCATATTTCTTTCATATAAAATAATAAATAAATAACCTTCTAACTCTACATTTACAATTTTTTAAAAATATGAGATAATGATTAATTGAATGATTGATGGAATTTGCTTTTTAAGTCTATTTTGCCTCATTTGAAAATTCCTTTCTGGCTTCTTTAATTTTTCTTCCTGTGATTGGATTCTTTAAATTCTTTATATATTGTCTGCAAACCTAATTATGTTTTTTTGTAAATTTATTATTTTTAGTTTTACTGGCATTTAATTGAACATAATAGCATCTGATACTTCCTTTTTTCTCTAAAAAATAATAATTATATTTATCATTTATATAACACCTCATACATGCCAAGTACTATGTTAAGCATTTTACAAATATTATTTCATTTAATCCTCACAAAAATTTATGTGACATTATTGTCCCCATTGTAAAGTTGAGGAAATTGAGGTAGACAGAAGTTAGTTGCCCAGGGTCACCCAATTAATAAGTGTTTGAAGTCACATTTGAACTCAGATCTTTCAGATCCAACAACTCTTTATCCACTGCATTATGTAGTAGCCTTTACATTTTTTGTGAATTCTCCCTTTTCATTTTAATCTCTCTCTAATTAGCTAATGATTTGTGTGTGTGTGTGTTTAAGTTACTGTACCCTCTTTACATGAATATTTTACTTACTGATAGAGGCAGAAAAAAAAATTATGTGAGAAAAGTGCCTTGAAACAGTTCTGAGAACCAAACAACCCACAACATATTTAAAAGCAGCTCAGTGGCAAGAACATTGCTGGATATAAATATACCTGCCATGCAGTTATTTCCCAGTGGTTAATTGGAATATGGCTATTTGTAAGACTTTTAGGTTTATTGCTGAGAAATTCTACATCAAAGAACTGTTTACAGACTACGGAACTATTATTTAATAATTATTTGTATTATACCTGATAGAAATGTGAATTTGACTTTCTTCATATAAGGTGGATCATCGTCACGAGCATAACACAATTACTTTGAAGAAAAATCAGAGAACAGAAACTGTCTGAGAAGAAAGAAAAAGAGAAGCTACATACAAGAATCTTTCAGAAAAAAAGTAGAACAGAGACAGAGAGAATACACATGGAGAACTAAGCAAGGGATTGAAATAAACTGGAATACTTGTGGACCATCTAACAATTAACAAAAGTTTACTTGACAACAGCATGGAAAGACTATTCATCAAGTATACAGCACTGATACAGCACTAGAAAGAGATACCCTTATCTCCATAAGGAATTGCTCCTAATCAGAAAGGTATACGGATTTACCTAAAGGTACCCCTCCATCCTAAGAGGGTCCAATTTTTTAAGAAATAGAAATGTTATACCTAATGTAACCAGAAAGTCATGCTAACAATTTGAGCCCCAGTACCTGTGCCTTGGACTAATCAAAATTAAAAAATGTTTTCCTTCCTTTTTGGCAACAAATTAGCACAGTTTATGTTGCTCCTACTATACTCCCATTACTCTCAGAATTCTGCTAGTTATTTTATTATATATATATATATATATATGTATAGAATGATTTTCTCCTGGAGCTTCATAAAAGGGTTCTCTTAATCCTTGATATTTCCTCATTCTATTAGGGAGGTACCAACAGAAGTATGTGCTGAGTGGATCCTATCTATTAACCTTCCTTTCTTTGCTAACCTACCTGACTCTCAGAACCCAATGGCCAATGGAAGGCCTAGACTTTATTCTTTTTTTTTTCCTTTTTGCTGAGGCAATTGGGGTTAAGTGACTTGCCCAGGGTCACACAGCTAGGAAGTGTCTGAGACCAGATTTGAACTCAGGTCTTCCTGACTTCAGGGCTGGTGCTCTAACCACTGCGCCACCTAGCTGCCCCAAGGCCTAGACTTAAACACCTCATATTCCTGATTTTCTCTGTTTTCAATGTTTATTTTAATATGAGAATCTATCTTTTAAAGAGTAATTCAAGCTGAAATTACTGCTTCTACATAAGGAAACTAAACCTACCTCCATTTCTTTGTATCTCTCTAACACGGAAGGAGTTCCTGTGATCAAGCAGACTACAAGATCAAAGAGCATGTTTGTACTGTAGAGATTAACTCTTCTGTCATGACATTTTATTGTTCCCTGCTAGACTCAATTCATCTGTGTAGTAAGAACCTTTGTGATCAAAAACTAATGAGGTGCAAGTATGGTATTGTAGAAGAAGAAGAAAAAAATAGTAATTAAGGTAGACTCTATATGCATCAAATGAAAAAAATAGAACTGGAAAAGAGAAAAACAGACTGAGGAAAATGATAAAGACAGAAATAGAGAGAAAGAAAGAGACAAAAATTCTAAACTCTACGATGAGTTGTGATTTGAAGTTTTCATTATAGGTTTAAAATCTTCCTGGATTTAAGCATATTCACCCACATACATTTTATCAAATAAATGCTTTATGTCTTTCCAAGTTTCTAGCCAGTTTTAATATTTAGAAAAAGAATTCATGTTAAATCCTTTCCCACTACTTGTATAATTATTTTCTTTATTCAGAAATGTTAAGGTCCCTAAAGTGGTTTTCAAGTACAATGGAAAAGTAAACAAACATGGGAAACATTTGTTGAAAAGAATTTCTTCATGTATTATAAAACAGATCACTTGAAAATATTTGACATTTAAATATCAGATTAATATGTGGGATAACTTTTTTGCTTTACTTGTATACATTTGAATATCTTATCTTTGCTCAAAGCTATTTACCAGACATAGGAAGCAGCATGGGGAAAGGTTAAACAAGGACAACAAAGGACTCTAAAAAAGAGATAAAGCATCAATTCTTCCTTGAACAAAATACATGACCTTAGTGAAATTATTAACTATCTCTGAACTTCCCCTGTTAAGGACAGTTGTATTAAGTCTCTTTCCATTATAATATTCAGTAATTTATTAGCACACATATAATTTTTTAAAAGTTTACTCTTAGTCACTGACACTGAAAGGAATATGTATATATGCAGTAGAAAAAAATAATAATCTAATTCAAGTGGTCAAAATGGTGGAACTGCCTACCTCCAGTCTCTCCCCACTCTAATTCATGCTTCATCCATCCACAGTTGTGAGTTGCCTAAAGCACAGGTCTCATCATGTAACTCCTCAACTCAATAAACTCCACTGGCTCCCATGGCCTCCAAAATCAAATTCAAAATGCTTTTATTGGAATTCAAAGCACTTCATAACCTAGACTCCTATTATCTTTCCAGTCTTCTTATACGTTACTACCTGCCACATTATCTTCAATTCATTGATACTAGCTTCCTGGATATTCCATGAATAAGAAGCTCCATCATTCAGCTCTGAGTATTTTCTGACTTCCCTCTGTGTTCTTCCCTGACTACTGATCTCCTTGGCTTCCTTTAAATCCCAATAAAAATCTCATTTTTTTCTGGAAGCCTTATCCAGCCCCTCAAATCTAATGCCTTCCTTCTATTATTTCCTATTTATCCTGTACAAAGCTTTTTGTGTATACTTGTTTGCATGTTGTCTTACCCCTTTAATTGTAAGCTTCTTAAGGGCAGGGACTGTCTTTTGCCCCTTTTTATTCCTTCAGCACTTAACATAACAGACATTTATTAAATGTTTGTTGATTGACAAACCATTTTAGCTATTAGACCAGGGACACACTTTGGCTGAATGGCCCTCCAAAAAAAGACAAAAAAAAAAAAAAAAACTAAGGTGATTCATAGGTAAGAGGCTACAAACAAGAATTTCAATATTCATATGTAGCATATGGTGAAGAACATTCACAGAACTGAATCACAGAATGTGAAAGTTGCAGGGAACTTAGAGGCCATCAAGTTCACTTCATACACAAAAGGAATTCCCTTTGTACTTGAAGATCTCTTCTGCTTGAAACAACTGTGGGGATCTCAGTTCAAATCTTACCTCAGTCACTTACTAGCTATATATCCTTGGAAAGTCATAACATTTCTCAATCTCAGATTCTTCATTTGTAAAATGGGGATAACAAAAGCGTCTAATAATTTAACATATATAAAGTGTTATGAAAATTGTAAAGTATTATATAAATACGAGCTATGATGATGATTATGGTGATTATCTGAGTGCTCTTAGGGCCAAAAAATAAGGTTCATCTCTGCTTTATATGACAATCTTTCAAATACTTTCAGAGAGCCATATTGTCCCTGGACAATATTTGATGATATTGTAGAGGTACAAGGCAGTGTTGGGCACCAGGGCCCAACAATGGGCATTAGTACAGGATAGTTCTGTCTGTACATGATAATGTCTAAATTAGATAATGCTGCAGAGTCAGTTTGCTCTTCACTGGGGCCCACTCAGATCCTGGGTAAGTATTTTGCTGGGGCCCATTGACCCTATCAGACTCAAGTACCTTTCTTTTCTGGTTACCTGATATAAATACTCTATTTTATAAATCTTCTTCTAAAAACAATAGTGATTAAAAATGAATACAATACTCCAGATGAGGAATCCAGCAAAAGGGCAGAGTATAATGAGGATGTCACCTCCATAATCCTGGAACTTATATCCTTCTTAATGCAGCTCAAGATCCTATTTGCTTTTCCTTGGCTGTCACATCATACTACTTATACATTTGAGTTTGAAATTCACTAAGCTTCAAAATTATTTTCAAAACAACTGCTATCTATCCAGATCTCTCATCTTATACTTATGAAGATTTATGTGGGACCCAATGCCAGATTTTATATTTATCCTTATTAAATCTCATCTTATTAGATTTAACCCATTGTTCTAGCTTGCCAAGGTGCTTATGAATCCTGACCTACCATGCAATGTATTAGCCATCCCTCCCAGCTTTGTTTTATCTACATATCTAATAATCATTACATGTAGGCCTGTCTCCAAATTATTATTAAAAATGTTAGGAACAGATCATCTGAAGTAACTCCAGACACTGAACTTACATTTGATTATATATGTAACTAATCCATATCTCTATAACTTCTCTATGAAATTCTTTATTTAAAACTTTACAAGTTTAGGATTCTTGTAAAAAAAAAGAGAGAGAGAGAGGTTGAAACTGTCAAGAATTGCTCTTAATAAAGCTCTTTGTAATCACTGCAAATCTTCTTAAATGATTACCATTTGTTTATTGGTCCATTCTAGAATTTTTCCAGTAATGCTCTGTCCATCAATTTGTATAATTTTTTCTTCCCATTTAAAAAATTGCCTTTCTCTTGTGGAACTTCTCCCATTTTCTATGATGTCTGAAATATCAGGGACAATGGCTCAGCAATAACATCTGCCTGTTATTTTGGAACCTCAGGGTTTAGTTCATCTAGGCTAGATGAATTGAATTCATCAAGAGCAAATAACTGTTTTTAACTATTGTTTTATTTATCTCAACAATCATCATTTTGTCAGTAATTTCCTATACAAAGGTCATTCTCCTTTGCAGAGAACAGGAATAAAATGTAAATTGAGTGACTTTTTATTTCTGTTATTGTTGAATAATTTTTCATCTTGTCCAGCTCTTTAAAACTTCATTTAGAGTTGTCATGGCAAATATACTGGTAGTTTGCTATTTCCTTTTCCAGTGTGTCCCCATTTTACAGATGAGAAAATTGAGACAAACAGGGTTAAGGGACTTGCCCAGGATCACACAACTGTAAAGAGGAGATATTTGAATTCAGGTGCTCCTGAATCCAAGACCAGTATATTATCCTGTATTCACCTAGCTGCCCTCTCCCTGTTGTGCATTATCTTATTTGCTTGCCCCAATGAAAAGTTGTATCCTTCTTTTGCTCCTCCTTTTTCTCTCAATGCAGCTAAAACATAATTTTTGGGAGGAAAGGGGAAGGAGAGATATCTTTCCTCCATATTATCAACTCATTTTGAGTTTAAGAATTCTTGATACTTTTAGAAAAATATGAAAAGACTTCAATAAAATAATGGAGTGAATTGAGAAAAGCTAAGAGAACGTTGTCTATAGTAACATTGATATTATTCAAAGAGCAACTGTGAATGACTAAGCTGTTCTGAGTATATGAATATTCAAATCAACTACAAAGAACTTATGAAGGAAGATGCTATCCACCCCCAAAACAAGCAATGATATATGGAAGAATGTATTGTACGCTTTCACATATATAGATGAGTCAAACATTGGTCTTCTCTATTGCAGGTTTGGGAGGGAGGAAGAGAGACAGTTTAAAAACTCAAAATGTAACATACACTACACCTCCCCCCCAAAAAAAGAAAAAATCTTGGAACAGTTACATGGCAAGGGGGGAATTAAAATTATCACCATATTCTGAGAAGAGTCCTGGATTTGAAATAAGAGGACTCATAAAGAGTTTAGTACTGGAAGGGGTTTAGATATTATTTAGTTCAATTTTCTAGTTTTAAAAATGAGGAAACTGAGTCCAAGAAAGAATAAATGGTTTCATATAGGATTATAAATCTAGAGCCTCAAGGGACTTTAGAAATTATCTAAATCATTCCCCCCCCCCATGGGAACTGAGAGTGAACCACAACACAGCATTTTAACGCTTTCTGTGAATATTTCCATGCATTTTGTTTTCCTTCTTAGCTTGTTTTTTTTTTCTTCTTCTCTTTCTAGATCTGATGTTTCTTGTGCAGTAAGATAACTGTATAGATATGTATACATGTATTGTATTTGTCATATAATTTATCCTATCTAGCATGTATTAGATTACCTGTCATCTAGGGGTGGGGGTGGGGGGGAGGAAAGGAAAAGCTTGGGGAAAAAAAAGTTTTTTTGCAAAGGTCAATGCTGAAAGGTCACTCATATGTTTTGTAAATAAAAAGCTTTATTAAAAAAAATTTTAAAAAATAAATAAATAAATAAATCATTTCCCCCATAAGAGGGTCTATCTCAGGTTCAGAGAGGTGAGTATATTTTCCCAACATCACACAGATTGTAAGTGGGAAAGGCAGGACTTGAGCCCAGGTACTCTGAAATTAAGTCAGCTGTCTTCCTCTCCACCTTAACATTCTTCATCTACTTGGTTGTCTTAGTATCTCTGGACTCTGGAATGAATAAATTTTGTTATTGTCAAGAATGCTTTCTGGGAGAGCTTGGAAACTGGAAAATCTAAGCTATGTGGGAGCAAAAATCAATAAAATATATTTTAAATGTAAAAAAAATTACAATACTATATTTATATTTTTCTTTTGTTACCCGGCCTTCCTTGCCTAGTGGATTGGCAAGGTTCCCTGCATATCCATTTGGTTTCCTCAAACAAATCCCATATTTCCTTGTCATGAGGTTTGTTTCCCTCTGTCTTTAGAATTTTATTCTTCAGCATTTCCCATCCCTCTTGGATTTACTTTCCTCTGAAGCATTTTAGTCCATAGGATCCAATCTATCTTTCCTCTAAACTTTGTGAAATCTGCTTTTCAAAAATCTAGGCTCCATTTCAGACCTTGCCCTGATTCCATCTTCCTTTGTATCAGAAACTCCATGTATCTAGAAACTTTTCCACAATAATTTCATCTCTACTTTATCCCTAACAATCAATTCTTCTCTATAAGTGAGAACTGGATCTAAAATGGATTTCTACCTTCTTGAAGGAGGGATTTATAACTAAGTCAAAATAAAAAAATACATTAGTTAATTTGATTGATCAGAGAGGGAAGAGAAACAGACAGAGACAGAAATAAAAACACAAAAAAGAGAGACAGAGACAGAGACAGAGACTCTAGAAAATATCTGGATGTTTCTAATTAATACTTTATCACACCTATTTGCCAGTCTTGTAATCTGTTTTCTCAAGTATTCATCTACCAACCCTGTTTGTTCAGCCAGTCTATAGTTTACTACACTGTACATTTCTGTATATGCCCCTCCATATTATTGTCACCAGATCAATTAATAGTTATATATAACATTATCCCTGAGCAGAAAATCTCTATCACTCTTCTTTTCTTCTTCCCCTAACTTTTACTAAGGGTAATGAATTGCATGATGGGGAGGTAAAAAAGCATCACCCTCTTCAGAAAATCTAGTTCTTTCCTATGAAGGAAGACTCTCAGATTGTTTTAAGTTCTAACTGTATAGCTATGGAAAGAATTGTATAGTTTCTTTTTTAATCTTAAATTTATGGACACCAAATAAAATGACCATTTTCATGTATATTATGTAACAGGAGAGAATTGTGCACACAACTATGAATCTCTATTGTGTAATATAAAAGATTTAACACGTAACTTTCAAAGCTATCCTGATTAATTGATTCATCCTGGGCTTCCTTCTTCCCTATTCTCATTTTAGGGTGAGGTAGAGGAAGGTGACAAGGCAGAACCTTATCATTAATCTTCCCTCTTCCATTTTGCCTCCTCATTAAAAGAGAGAGAGAGAGAGGAAAAAACAAAAGCTTGCTACTGTTGTCTTTCTTTTCTTTTCTTTCTCTACTGTTATCAATGTTTTCTATCATTATAATTAGTCAATACTTTTCTCTACCTCAGAAACTATCCCTGTCCCTTCTCACTCCATTAAAGCTTCGATCCTATTTCCTTTAAGAATCCTTTATTCTCCCCTAACAATCTGGAGTCTAGAAAGAAATTCATTTTGTCTGAACCTTAAAAAATGGAAGACTGTTAAATACAAATCGGTATCTTATGATCAATGTCAGACACTCACATATGCATAATTCCCCAAAATGGTCGAGATTTTTGCCTTGATTCTTGAAACCATTAGATGTCTCCATTCTAAGCACCTGGATAAAAATTTTACAGCCAATAATCACTTTTTAAAAACTTGACAATTCGAACTGATCCAACCATTCTGGAGAGCAATTTGGAATTATGTCTAAAGGGCTATAAAATTGTGTATATCTTTTGATCCAGCAATACCATTACTAAATCTTGTATCCCAAATGGGAAAAGACCCACAAATACAAAAATATTTATAACATTATAGCACCGCTTTGTGGTGGCAAAGAATTAGAAATTGAAGGAATGCTCATCAATTAGGGAATAGTGACTAAATTGAGGTATTAGGAATATAATGGAATACTTCTGTTTTATAAGAAATGATGAGCAGGCAGATTTTAGAAAAACCTGGACTTAGATGAATTGAGGCTAAGTGAAGTGAGAGCAGAACCAGAGAACATTGTACATAGTAAAAGCAACATTGTATGATGACACTTTACAGATTTAGTTCTTCTCAAGGCTACAATGGTCTAAATACAATTCCAAATGACTCATGATGGAAAATGTTATCCAAATCCAGAAAAAAGAACTATGAAGTCTAAAAATTGAAGCATGCTATTTTCATTTCCTTCAGTTTTTCCCTTCTGTTCTGATTCTTCTTTCACAATAAGACTAATGTGGAAATATGTTTATATGATTGTACATGTAAAACCTGTATCAGATTGCTTGTTGTCATGGGAAGAAAGGAAACTAGGGAAAAAAGGAGGGAAATGGACATTAAAATATTATTAAAATAAATGTGGAAAATATCTTTACGTGGAATTGGGAAAAAACTGTTTTCTGAGGAAAAAATAACAACTCCACTCAAATGCCTTCGTTATGTCAACAACTTCATAACTAGAGCTGTACTCACTTTCTCTTTAACCTTCTGCCAATATCCAGTGTGTTCCATCAATTTTCCCCATTCATTAATCTAATCTATTAATATGCTTAACTTTCTAATTATCCTGCTTACCTTTTCTTTCTTCCTTTACCTAATCTTGAGAACTCTAAGTAGCTTAACCTTTGGAGTCTAACTAACTTTGTGAGTTCAGCTCCCTAATCCCACTTGATCCTCCTAAATCCTTTTATATTCTTCTTAATTACCTATGATCCTATTTTTCTTAAAAGAATAAGTAAGAGGGATACAAAACTTTAAGCCTTGTTCTTCAAGATTTTCTTGATTTCTCCCAAATTTGCCAAGTTTTTCCTGCCTAAATTTAATCTCTTATCAACTTCACTAATCCAAACACCTTCACTTTCAGTTTTCTTCTCCTTTTTTCAACTGAAGTTTTCTCTTTTCTTTCATCCTCTTCTCATAAATTTTTCCCATAAGTCATGCATATTACCAGATGAAATGATTATGAAGTTGGATTTCTTATAGTTTGTATATACAATGAAACCAACTTCTCAGTTTGCCTTTTGAAGGAGAATCTATGAAATGGTGATGTAGTATGGTTGCAAACTTTTATAGATTGTCAATCCAAAAAATCAAAGTTTTGGATAACTCAAAGGGCAATGGAGAGAAGTATGGTGAGCTTTTATAGATAACTTTAAATTTATTTAATTCCATTAAGAAAAATGTATAATCAGAAAAGGATAAGAAAGAAAATAATGATAGTGTAATACACTATTGTTTCCCAAGAAATAGGATCTCTTAATGGAAATCTTTGTTAAGATGAATCGATACGGGGGCGGAGCTAAGATGGCGAACTACAGACAGCGCTCTCTGAGAGCTCCTGAGATCTTCCCTCAGACCCAGACAAATTGAGCCTCCTAACTGGTTCTGGAGTGAGGACTCCACCAAACACTTGGACTACAACACACTTCTATCAAAAATGTACTTTGAAAAGCCTCCAGAGAAGGTCAGTCTCAGGGGAATCGGCAGCTGGCCGCAATCAGATGCCAGCACTCAGCCGGGACAGAACTTGGGGCTACAACAGAGCGGCGGGATTTAGGCACCCAGGAAGTCCCTGGGAGACACCTGGGCCACTTTGTGCTGCTTGCAGGAGGGTGCTTTGGAAGATCTGCCTTTGGTAAAGGGTGGATTGAGAGCAGCTGAAAGCATGGTCCTAGTGCGGATCTAGCCAACCAGCCCCGCTCCAGGAAGTCAACGTGGAAAACTGCCCCCGGGGCAAATTGAAATGGTGGCAGAATTCACTGCTAGTGATTCAGACCTCAGCTCAAAAACATGAGCAAGAAGCAGAAGAGAGCTCTCACCATAGATAGCTTCTACATAGTAGGGCAGTCCCCAGATCCTGAGATTCTGAAAACAATCCCAGATGAAGCCACAAAGGCAGACATGAGCTGGTCTCCTTTTCAAAAGGCTTAACTGGAAGATTGCATAAAGAATCTCAAAAGAGAGCTAGAAGAAGAATGGGGGAAAAAAACAGAGATGTCAAAAACTGGAAAACAAGACTGGTGAATTGGAAAAAGACCAAAATTTCACTGAAAAACAAAATTTGTGAATTGCAAAAAGACAACAATTCATTGAAAAACAAAATTGGTGAATTGGAAAAAGACAACAATTCACTGAAAAACAAAATTGGTGAATTGGAAAAAAAAATCACCAATTCATTAGAAAATAAAAATGGTGAATTGGAAAAAATCATCAATTCACTGGAAAAAAAATGGTGAATTGGAAAAAGACAACAATTCATTGAAAAATAAAATTTGCAAAATGGAAAAAGAATGCATTGAACCAAGAAATTCAATTGGCCAGTTACAAAAGGGGCTGAAAAAGGTAACTAAAGGAAATAATACTTTAAAAATTAAAATTGAGCAAATAGAAGTAAATAACTCAATAAGACTTCAAGAATCAGTCAAACAAAAACAAAAAAAAATGAAAAAATAGAAGAAAATATGAAATATCTCCTAGGAAAAACAACTGACTTAGAAAACAGATCCAAGAGAGACAATCTAAGGATTATTGGATTCCCTGAAAGCCACGATGAAAAAAAGAACCTTGATGCTATCTTACAGGAAATCATGAAAGAGAATTGCCCTGATGTTTTAGAATCAGAAGGCAAAATTGGCATTAAAAGAATTCATCAATCACCTCCTGAAAGAGACCCCAAAATTAAAACCCCAAGGAATATCGTGGCCAAATTTCAGGACTATCGCACCAAGGAAAGGATATTGCAAGCAGCTAGAAAGAAGCAATTCAAATACCAAGGAACTGTCATTAGAATTACACAAGATCTGTCAGCTTCCACATCAAAGGATCGAAGGGCCTGGAATCAGATATTCCAAAAGGCAAAAGAACTTGTATTACAACCAAGAATAAGTTATCCAGCTAAAATGAGCATCATCTTCCATCATTCAATGATACAGGAGAATTTCAGCTATTTCTAATGAAAAGACAAGATCTGAACAAAAAAAATTGACCTCCAAATACAGAACTCAAGAGAAGCATAAAAAAGTAAAAAGGAAAGAACCCTTGAGAACTATACTTCTACTATGGGTATCCTTAAAGAATGGGGGTATAATTCGATTTTACTTTGATAATAATGGAAAAGAAATTAGAGGTGGAAGGGATATCATACTGAATAAAAAAAGAGGAAAGGAAGCAAAATAAAGTAAAAATAAAGGAGGTAAAATTTCATAAAGAGACATAGAAGATCTAATATAATTGAGGGAAAGAAGGGAGGGCGATGAGTATTGTGTAAACCTTACTCTCATTAGATTGGGCTCTAAGAGAGCATGTCAGACACATTTGGCTTCAAAGAAAGTCCTGACCTTCCTTGTGGGAAGGTGGGAGGGAAAGGAGGAAAGGAAAGGGATAGATGAATAGAAGGATTAGAGGAAAGGTGTAAAGGGGAAGGAGGGATTCTAAAAGGGGGAAGACTGTTGGGGGGAGGTGGTCATCAAAAATAAAGTACTGGAGAGGGGGAAAGGGAGAGAGGTGCAAGGGAAGAGAAAATCATAACTCTGGGTAAATAAGATGGCAGGAAATACAGATATAGTTATTTTAACTGTGAATGTGAATGGGATGAACTCTCCCATAAATGGAAGCGGGTAGCAGACTGGATTAAAAGCCAGAATCCTACAATATGTTGTTTACAAGAAACACATCTAAAACATAGAGATACATACAGAGTGAAGGTAAAGGGCTGGAGCAGAATCTTCTATGCTTCAGTTGAACAAAGAAAGGCAGGGGTAGCAATCCTTATCTCGGATCAAGTAAAAACAAAAATAGATCTAATTAAAAGAGATAAGGAAGGAAACTACATTTTACTAAAGTTGTTCCATAGACAATGAAGCAATATCAATACTTAACATATATGCACCAAGTGGTATAGCATCCAAATTCCTAGACCAGAAGTTAAGAGAAATGCAAGAAGAAATAGACAGCAAAACTATACTAGTGGGGGATCTCAACCTTGCTCTCTCAGAATTAGATAAATCAAACCACAAAATCAATAAGAAATAAGTTAGGGAGATAAACAAAAGGCTAGAAAAGTTAGGTATGATAGATCTCTGGAGGAAATTGAATGGTGATACAAGGGAGTATACTTTTTTCTCAGGGGTTCCTGGAACTTATATGAAAATTGATCATGTGTTAGGGCATAAAAACCTCAAAATCAAATGCAGAAAAGCAGAAATAGTAAATGCATCCTTCTCAGGTCATGATGCAATAAAACTCACATGTAATATAAGGCCAGGAGAAAATAGACCCAAAGTTAATTGGAAATTAAATAATTTAATCCTGAAGAATGAATGGGTGAAAGAGGAAATCAGAGACACAATCGATAATTTCATCCAGGAGAATGACAATAATGAGACAACATACAAAAATTTGTGGGACACAGCTAAAGCGGTTATAAGGGATAATTTTATATTGCTAGATGCTTACTTGCATAAAACAGAGAAAGAGAAGATCAATGAACTGGGCTTACAATTAAAAAAGCTAGAAAAAGACCAAATTAAAAACCCTCAATTAAATAGCAAATTGGAAATTCTGAAAATTAAAGAGGAGATCAATAAAATTGAAAATAAGAAAACTATCGAATTAATAAATAAAACTAAGAGTTG
>JAJPUD010010781.1:2686-56043 GCA_023553655.1 Myrmecobius fasciatus
CACACACACACACACACACACACACACACACACACATATATATATATTTAGTATTGATATTGCTACATTATCTATGGTACCCTTTAATAAAATATATTTTCCTTCCTTATCTCTTTTGATTAGATCTATCTTGACTTTTACTTGATCTGAGATAAGGATTACTACCCCTGCTTTTTTTTGTTCAAGTGAATCATAATAGGTTCTTCTCCAGCCTTTTACCTTCATCCTATCTGTGTCACTATGTTTCAGATGTGTTTCTTGTAGACAACATATTGTGGGATTCTGGTTTTTAATGCAGTCTGATATCTGCTTCCACTTTATGGGAGAGTTCATCCCATTCACATTTACAGTTAGAATAACTAATTCTTTATTTCCTGACATCTTATTTACCCAAGTTATGTTTTTCCCTTTCCTTTCCCCTTTCTCCCTTCCCCCCTCCTCAGTATTTTGCTTTTGATGACCCCCCTTCCCCAAACAGTCCTCCACCCTTGAGATCCCCTCCCCCCCTTTTTTTTTACTCCTTTCCCGATTCTTCTATTTTCCCTTCTATTAGTTTATCCCCTTCTTTTCCTCCTTTCCCTCCCACTTTACTCCAGCATCAGACAAGTTTCTCTATGAAATCAAGTATCTGATATACACTTTTAGAGCCCAAACTGATGAGACTAAGATTTACACAATGCTCATCTCCCTCCCTTCTTTCTCTCAATTATATTAGGTTTTCTTTGCCTCTTCATGAGATTTTACCTTGTTTTTACCTCCCTTTTAAAAAAAATCTTATTTTACCACCTTTTCCCTCTTTCCCCCTGTAGTTTTCTTTTTCATATTATGAAAGTAATATCTAGTTAATTATACCCCCAAACTTTAAGTATCCCCATAGTAGAAATAAAGTTCTCAAGAGTCCTTTCCTTTTTACCTTTTTATGCTTCTCTTGAGTTCTGTGTTTGGAGGTAGAATTTTTGGTTCAGACCTGGTCTTTTCATTAGAAATAGGTGAAATTCACCTATATCATTAAATGACCATCTTCTTCCCTGGAGGATAATGTTCGTTCTAGCTGGACAGGTTGTTCTCGGCTGTAATCCAAGTTCCTTTGCCTTTCGGAATATCTCGTTCCAGGCCCTTAGATCCTTCAATGTGGAGGCTGACAGATAGTGTGTAATTATAATTTTTGATCCTTGGTATTTGAATTGTTTCTTTCTAGCTGCTAGCAAAATATTTTCCTTGGTGCGATAGTCCTGACATTTAGCCACGATATTCCTTGGGGTTTTAATTTTGGAGATTTTTAAAGAAATGTTGACAATTCCATGTAATAATTAGAGTCAAATTGAATCATTTTTAAAATTTTTAAGCATTAATTAAATTAAAATGCTTTGTTAAAAATCTTTTAAATGGTTATAATTCCTTCCTATCCTTACCTTTTCTTCTAATTTTGTTTTAGTTGTAAACTTTATTCCAAGCTGTCAATGATTAACTTCAATTTCATTTTTTATATTGTTGTTTGGTATTGCCATGCCTTGTGTTTTCCATAATTTTCTCGAAGAAAATATTAATAAAATAGAGTTGTGAACTTCCTATGTAATTTATAAACCTTTGTCACATTTTATTTATTCATTCCAAACTGTATTTTCCAACATATTTTCACCCTCCTATTTTGTGTCAATTTTTACATTAAAATCACCAAGTATATATTCATTTCAATGTAATTCAATAAATCTTAATTAGGTTCCCATTCTGTTTTACATACAATTCCAGCATGAATTATATTACTTGGCCTCAACAAGTTTACATGTTATATTTTTTGTTAACATTGTTATTAGAGATTTGTCAATATCTTTGAAGAGTATCTCTGTTTCTTTATTCTCTGCAATAGATATGCACATAACTGAAGTTATATTCATGTATTCCTACTGTTTATATTTATTTTGAGAAATTCAAGGCAAAATAACCTTGAAATGATGTTTCTTATTGCCCAAGAGAACAACATTAAACCAACTTTGCCAACTTTTTTATTCTTCTATTCCAGGAGAAGCTTTGAACTGCCTTTCCATTTATGTCTTCTACCTTCATTTATAACAAGACTAACAATATAATCTTTGTTTTGTTCTGCCAGGAGCATGTTAAATCATTAATTTTCAGACCAGGATCTTACATCTAACACATCAATAATTATGCAGATGTTTGTAGATGATCTAAACTTATCTTTAGTATTTTTCTTTGGTCCTTTTTCTCAGTTATTATAATACCACAACTGCAGATTTTATTTTAACTTATGCTCTCAGAGGATTATTTGGGACCCCAACTAGTTATGACTTTCCCACAATCACATAGCTAATATGTGCCAAAGACATAACTTAAAGCTAAGACTGTCTTATGCCAAAATTAGCCTCTTGACATTTGTATTACTCTTCCTATTTGCTTCATGGGGTCATATCTTGTCTCTACAACATGATGTTAAATGTCTTAAGGGCAGAATTAAATATATTTCTTTTTTGCTCCTTTGTTTGAATAGTTTTGGACTGGACACAGTACATTCCCAATAAATCTTTTCTGGATATAACTAAAGTGTGATTATAACATAGAAAGATATCTTTTAGGGATATTGAATTCACTAAGAGCAAAGAAATCCTCCATGTACAGCTTACTATTTTAATTTTGCCCATCGAGGTAGAACTTTTGTTTTTGGGTTTGTTTGCTTTTTTTTTCTTTTCTTTTCTTTTTTTTTTTGTCAATTTCTCCCTAATCTCTTCAGTGACTTCTCTCAGGAAGACTTTAGTTAGTATATTTTTATTTTCATTACATTGCCTACACTTATTATTTAGTCACCTCAGCTGAATCTTGATCTGTCTATAAACATCTCATGGTTTATTCATTAAATGGAAGCCACTCTAAGATTGATCATGGTGAGTTGGACAGTTGCATTTGTCCCCACTCTAGCTCCCTCTTACATTTACAGCTCAGTAGGAATAACTTTCAGTCTGTTGCTAAGGGCATGCTGTTGATATTCTCGCTGTGAGCTCAGACTGATGGCACATCTGTACACAACATGTACACATGCAGAGATGTCAAAACCAGGGACACAGGCAGGAACGGCAGCAGCACGATTGACATGCAGCAGGGTTATATTAGCATTGGTAATGTGGCTACCTGGTTTTGGTTGCTGGGTTGCCTCTGCTTGTGAATGTTGGCATTCAGAGCACATAGAGACCCTTCCACATAGTGTGAAAAGACAATGGAAATGCTGACAATAAGCTGAAAATTTCTGTAAGAAACTCATTCATCCTAATTAAGAGAACCTCTCAGACCTGCCTTCCAGCAATTAACACATTTTGTGTGGTCCTATTATTTACAGTGACAACAGCAATCACTAGGTCTAGTGGCTTGGGGAGGACCCCCCCCCTCCTTCTCCTTGGGTGCCCAGCTCTCATCTCTGTAAATAGATTCTCTTTGACTTGCAACAGCAAACACTTCATGAATTAGCATTTCACTCATTGGAGAGACTGCTACAGGCTGAACATTGCCTTGTCAGAGGGAGGTATTCAGCTGTAAGCAGCCTAATGGTTTCAGTTACGAAACTGTTAAACCTCCTTGACACACTTCCCATGACTAAAAAGGAACAACAACAAAAAAAAGTCCTTGTGCCCTAGCTTTGGTGCTCTACTTGGTGGGGGTGGGGGCAAATAAATGAGCAAGTCTCTCTGATCAATATGACTTCTAAGATCTTTAGTTATTAATTTTAAAGATGGAATTTTAGGAAGTAGAGAGCACTAACCTTTCTCTTAAGAGAAAGATTGAAAATTTATAGTTTCTAATTTTTTGAAATGATTACTTTGACAAATATACATTATGAAATATGCATTGTGGTTGAAAACTTGATTTTTAAAATGTAAATTGCTATTATTTGCTCTCCCAATATGTTCTTAGAATCTCAACTGATACCCTTTCTTTGATCTGTCACATTGTATTACCACCCATCACATTATGGGAAACAACAATATTTTAGAAGAATTTAAAGGAACACAGGCTTTTCTTTTTCCAGGTCAGATTCTAATTTAGAAATTTGGTGTGAAGTCCTGATGAATAATGGATAACCTGGCTTTCTGAATTGGGGCCTTGAATTTGGGAGCATTCAAGAATTCTTCAAAGCCAGCTGAAATGTGTGAACTTGGCTACCAGAGAACCAGAGTCCTATCAAAATGAACTATTGGATTCCCTCTGCTTGGCATTCTACTGTGCCAACTAGGTATTATTACCCTGATTTTTTGAGGGCAGAGAACTAAATTGTCACATTCTTTAAAACTGTGAGATGCTCTATCCTGATTTCACTGAGATTACTTTACTCTCAGCTCAGACCAAATTCTGGTGCTGAAAGTGGCAAGGTTCACCTTTTTTTCCCCAAGAGCTTGTTGCATAATCATAAATCAAAACAAAACAAGATTAAAAACAAAAACAAAATTTGTAATCATGCTGGGAATAATCACTTTTGAGAAGGTCATTATGACTTTTTTTTTCCCAGCGTATTTGACAAAATCTCTCATGCCATCCTTATGGATAAAAATTAGAAATAGACCAGATTACAGAAGAAATTTGGACCTGAATTATTATTCAGAAGGAATAGTCAATAAAGAATATATCTCTACACTCTAATGGAGAGTCCTTATCTATATAGTATTTAAAATGTATGTTTTTTATCTATGGCTCTAACAATTTATCAATGATAGAGAGATACTCTCAGAGATAGAAAGACCTGAGTTCTGGAGCTATGTGATGCTGGGCGAATAACTTAACTTTTCAGTGCTTGAAGTAACTCTCTAAGCTTATAATTTTCAGAGAAGGTCCTTACATGTTTTGGTAGAAAACCTTACTTCATTTGTGAATTCCCTATATCAATGAAATCATAGGTCCAGTCTCCATCCGCATGTTATCAGTGACTTGGATACAAAGAGGGGACACTTATCAGATACATAGATACCACAAAGCTGGGATGAAGAGTTAATCATCTTCCATGAGCAGAAGAATCATGATTTCAAAAGATCTCAATAATCTACAATAAGTTTCAAAATAAAAATTTTATAGGAATGATTTTAAAATGCTTCACTTGGATTCAAAACACCAACATCACAGTATAAGATGGTAGACTGTTAGCTAAAAGACAGTTCATCTGAAAAAAGATCTGTGCCTTTTAGTGAACTAGAAGCTCAACATGATTTAGTAGTACATGACAATAAACATGGTAATAAAAAATAAAAAAAGTTAATATCATCCAAATATCATTAAAACTGAAAAGAGGCTCAATGCAGGAAAAGAGAAGGAAACCCCTGGCTGCCTTAATCAGACTAACAATAGGAGTTCTAGATGCTACATTTTAGGAGGGATATGAATTTGATGGAGAGTATTCAGAGAAGAGATTTAGGAGAGTGAAAAGCTTTGAGTCATGCTTTTTGAAGAGTACTCACAGAAAATGAAGAAGTAGGAGGGGAGGAATTAATGTTTAGCCTGAAGAAAAGAAGCCTTAGGGTGATATGATAGCTCTCTTTCAGTATTTGAAGGACTGTCATGTGAAAAAGGAAATGTGATTTATTTCCCTTTTTCTTAGCTTGTCTATCTAAGGAGAATCAGGAAAGAAAGTTTGGAGAGACAGATTTAACATCATGTGAGAAAAATTTCATTATAATCAAATGCATTCAAAAGTAGAAAAGATAACATGAGAGAGTAATTGGCTGCCCCTCATGAGGAGCCTTCAAGTCAAGGATGGAAATTAGTGCAAAGTTGTAAAGAAGAGTCTTCATGAGTTCAGGGGGTCCCTTCCAACTTGTAGATTCTAAACCCTACCTCTAGAAATTTTCTGTTAATCAGTATGCTACCTTTGTCACCTGAACTTCAGTTTGTTAATCTGTAAAGTAAAATGATGGATAGTTAGTTAGCTTAATGGATAGAGGGCCAATCCTAGAATTAGGAAGACCTGAGTTCAAATCGAGTCTCAGGCACTTACTAGCTATGTGATCCTGGACAAGTCACTTAATCCTGTTTGCTTCAGTTTCCTCATCTGTAAAACAGAGATGACATTAGCACCTACCTCCTATGGTAGGTTGTTGTGAGGATCAAATGAAATAATAATTGTAAAGTGCTTAGCACAGTGCCCAGCATATAGTAAGAACTAGCTATTAGCTACTATTTTAGAATTAACCTCCATTTCAATATAAATGGGCTATATTTAACTCTTATGTTCTGATTTTCACCTAACTCAGTCTTTGTACATAGACAACCAAAAGATTCATTATAATCTTGTACTTTAATGTCAATTAAAAGGTATTAGGTCAGGAAGACTTTGTTCCCTCCCCTAGAACATAATAAATTATTCCCAAGGCAATTTGACTAACTCAGGGTTGTGAACTCCAGATATAAACCACATAAATGGTGGTGAAGAATTAAGATTTGAATCTTTTAAACTCCCTCACTCAGTTGCTGTAGCCAGATGAATAATCACAGATGATGGAGTTTAATGTGTTTATAAGGTATCAACAATGCTCTTAAGATATAGAAGAGCTGTATCTAATTGAATTTAAGTGGGCTGCCTCATTGACTAGATGAATTTAGGCTATACCTCTTAAAAATTATTGCTAGAGCTATCCTGTCATTTAGAGAGGAACCAATAGTTAAAGAAGATCTTAGCCTCTAAGAGGAAATTATTCTTGGAGAGATAATAAGAAATTTCTTGATCCTATCTGACTCCTTGCAGTTCCATATCGGCTTTGAGGTATAGCAAGGCAGGGTACCCTTTTATTTCCTTCTTTTCTCCAGTTGTAACAACCCACTCTGAGACTTCAGAAATCATATTTATCACTGTGAGTGAGAATTAACCCCCTTAGTTCTGAAACTTCATCTTGGGGTTGGGTTTTTCTGAGTAATGAGTAGTATAGTGAAAACTCACCTAACCTACTTTATGTCATTAGAGTCAGATTATGCATGTTTCACATCCCATTCAGTCATCCATGTTAGACATCTTTCTATCTGCTTGGCCACATCATGGAACTCCTTCTTCACCTTTTGCTCTGGAAATGGTAATCAAGTCAATAATATTGGTGTTCAGTCATGTGTGATTCTTTGTGACTCCCTGGACAATAGCAAACCAGGCCCTTTTATCCCCCACTTTCTCTTAAAGTCTGTCCAAATTCATGTTTGTTGTTTCA
Source organism: Myrmecobius fasciatus (assembly GCA_023553655.1). NCBI lineage: Eukaryota > Metazoa > Chordata > Mammalia > Dasyuromorphia > Myrmecobiidae > Myrmecobius > Myrmecobius fasciatus. The sequence goes on from JAJPUD010010781.1 coordinate 9,871, forward strand.
TGACAGTATCTATCTATCTTATCCTTTTCCACATTTTTTTTCCTTTTATCTTTTTTTTTTAATCTTTCCCAGCATCAGGGTCTTTTCCAATGAATCCTGTCTTCTTACTATGTGGCTAAAGTATTTAAGCATCAGTTTCATTATATGACCATACAGTGAAATGAATTAATTTCTTTAAATATTGACTGATTTGAACTTCTTGCTGTTTCAGGGACTCAGAAAAGTTTTCTTTAGGATGACAACTCAAAAATGTCAATTCTGCAGCTTTCAGATTCCCTCATAGACTAACGATCACAATGTGTGAAATGAGCACAATTATTCAGCAATTTGAACATTCTTTGGCATTAGCCTACTTTAGGATTAGGACATAAACATTTCCTTCATATCTCTAATATTTTTGAAGAAATTTATTATCTTTCCCATTTTATTGATTTCTTCTATTTCTCTGCATTGTTTTTTTTTAAACCTCTCATTGCTACTCTTTGGAATTCTGCATTCCACTGGGTATATCTTTTCATTTTTCCTTTACCTTTTGCTTTCCTTATTTACCTAGCTATTTGTAAAACCTCATCACACAGCCATTTGGTTTTCTTGCTATTCTTTTTCTTGGGAATGTTTTTGTTGCTACCTCCTGTACAATATTGCAGAGTTTGTCATCTTTTCTACTTCATATCTGTAAGGGTTGTTATTTAGGTCATACCTATACAGTCTCATCATTTTAACTGACAGAGTATAGGTATATAAAAGTATAGAAGTAGAAGTATAGAACTTTTCCACCTTTGTCTGCTAAATATATAATGAATCTGATTTCTATCTTGACCATCTGATTATGTCAATGTATAGAATAATCTTTTAGGTTGTTGAAAAAGAATGTTTGCCAAAATTATCACTCTTTGAATATAACATGTTGGTATATGTAAAGAATCCTGGAGAATTAACAAAAACTACTAGAAACAATTAAAAACTTTAGCAAAGTTTCAGGATACAAAATAAATCCACATAAATTATCAGTATTTCTTTATGTTACCAACAAAGTCCAACAGCAAGAGATATAAAGAGAAATTCCATTTAAAATAACTGTAGATAATATAAAATATATGGGAGTCTACCTACCAAGATAAAGTCAGGAACTATATGAACACAATTATAAAACACTTTCCATACAAATAAAATTAGATCTAAACAATTAGAAAAATATCAAGAGCTCATACTTAGGTTGAGCTAATATAAAAAAGACAACATTACCTAAATTAATCTACTTATTCAGTGTGATACAATCAAACTGCCAAGAAACTATTTTATAGAGCTAGAAAAAAATAATAACAAAATTCATCTGTAAGAATAAAAGGTCAAGAATTTCAAGGAACTTAATGAAAAAAAAATTATAAATGAAGGTGGCCTAGCTGTAGCAGACCTCAAAACTATATGATAAAGCAGCAGTCATTAAAAACATTTGGTACTGACTAAGAAATAGAGCAGTAGATCAGTGAAATAGGTCAGGTACACAAGACACAATAGTCAATGTTTGATAAACCCAAAGACTCCAGCTTCTGGGCTAAAAATTAACTATTTGATAAAAAATTGCTGGGAAAATTGGAAAACAGTATTGTAGAAACTAGACATTGACCAAAACCTAACACCCTAAACCAAGATAAGATCAAAATGGGTTCATGATACTTTTCTTGATATCTCTAAGATATCAAGTGATATTATAAGCAAATTAGAAGAACAAAGGGTAGTCTACCTCTCAGATCTGTGGAGAGAAAGGAATTTATAGCTAAAGAAGAACTAGAGTACAGTATGAAATGCAAAATAGATAATTTTGATTATATTAAATTAAAAAAAATTATACAAACAAGACTAATGCAGCCAAGATTAAAAGTGAAGCAGTAAACTGGTAAAAAAAATTATATCCAAGGGTTCTGATAAAGGTCTTATTTCTAAAATTAAAGAGAATTGAATCCAATTTATAAGAATAGAAGTCATTCTACAATTGATAAATGGTGAAAAGATATGAACAGACAATTTTCAGGCAAAGAAATTAAAACCATTTCTAGTCATATGAAAAAAGGCTCTAAATAACTATTGATCAGAGAAATGCAAATTAAAACAACTCTGAGGTACCACTGTACACCTCTCAAATTAACTAAGATGATAGGAAAAGACAATGATAAATGTTGGAGAAGAAAAATGGGACACTAATACATTTTTGGTGGACTTGTGAACTGATCCAACAATTCTGGAGAGCAACTTGGAACTTTGCTTAAAGGGCTATTAAACTGTGCATGCCTTTTGATCCATCAGTGTCTGCACTGGGCCTGAATTCCAAAAAGATCATAAAGGAGAGAAAGAGACCCATATGTTCAAAAATGTTTCTAGCAGACCTTTTTTATAGTGGCAAGAAACTGGAAACTGACCATCAGTTGGAGAATGGCTGAATAAGTTATGGCACATGAATGCTATGGAATATTATTGTTCAATAAGAAATGATCAACAGGATGATTTCTGAAAGGCTTGGAATTAGCGCTCTTTATCCCATTGTCATCCATTATCCCTCAACTTCTTTTTCACCTTATCTCAGACTTTATTCTGAATCTTCTGGGCTCAGGACACAGATGGTTCTTTAGGGGCTTCTTCAACCTGTAGCTACTCACCAGCAGGAATGTGGGAACACATTATTTGTCTATCCTGTTCTCTCTTGAAAGGTATTAAGACTCAGACTTAAACTTTGAAAATTTCCCCTTTCTATTACTTGTAAATTATCTCCCTCTTTTTATTTTTATTCTGTAAACATATATACTAGCTAATTAATCAGTCTTTCTTGTCTCAAAGCATCATTTTTCATGAATACCAGAAATTGCTAAAGCAAAAGAGGAATGCCCTGAATTGTAGATTCCACTGTGACCAACTCTTTAATAGTTAATAAATGGAGGTAAGTATGTCAAAGATTAACAGTTTATCAAAGGGAGAATGTGATTCTTCTTCTTTCCTTCAATGAGAGTAATTGGAAGAGAAACTGATTGTGGTTGTTGTTCAATGTTTCAGTGTCCAACTGACTGTGACCCAATTTGGGGTTTTCTTGGCAAAGATACTAGAGCAATTTGCCATTTCTTTTTCCAGTTAATTTTTCTGATGAGTAACTTAGGCAAATAGAGTTAAATGACTGGCCAAGGGTCACAGAGCTTGTGAATGTCTGAGGCCAAATCTGAATTTATCAAAATGAGTCTTCCTGACTCTAGGACTAATGCTCTATCCACTGTACCACTTAGCAGACCAATTTTTGAAAAATTATATTTTAACTCTTAAATGTGTATATATATATATATGTGTATATATATATCTTCTTTCTTTCTGAATAAATTTACTTATTGTAAAAAGGACCTATACTGAATAATCTATCTCCTCTTATGATCATAAAATTTCACAGATTCATAGGTTGAATTGGAGGTTGAAAGTATGAATATTCTTTGTTTTCATCCTTTAATTTTACACATAATGAAAATGCAGCCCTGAAGGTGAAGAGACTTGTTGGATATTACAAGATCTGGTTATGACAGAGCAAGGATGACACCAGCATGTATAAGACAATGGGGACTATTTTGGTCTTTAATAATATTTTCAATACTTATAAAATACATACAATCTTTTATGATATTAAGCCTCAGAGGATTTGGAAATGAAAGGGACATTAGAGACCATCTTGTTCTAATCTTCCCTTTTTAACCAATGAACAAAGTGAAGCCAGGGGGAAAGAAGGGAAAGATAGATGACTTGTAAACAGCCTACTGATGGGATAGTGAATTCTGCTCTCTGCCCCTGGCTTCATTGCCTACAGTACCCTAAGCAATGTCCCAACTTACCTTTCTATGTCTTTCTATCTGACTGTTCTTCTAGTTCTTTAATGAAGGCAGTACAAATAGAATTTGCTTCTCCTGCAAAATCTGCTAAAACATTGTGTTAGAAAGCCTTAGTTAAATCAAGCTAAATCTCATCTAACATATTCTTCCCTGTAACAGTGTATTGATTAAAAAGCTACTGAGTTGATTAGATTCATTTTTTATTTGTAAGATATCCCTGACACTTACTGCTTTTATTTTGTTGTCCTCTAGAAACATTTAAACTTCATTAATTTAAAATTTAAAAATGTAGAACCTTTCAACTGGCAATTACCAGATTGTTTCTTCTTGTTTGTTTTATGGTATACTGTGTTGGTTGTCAAAGTATAGGGGTCTCTGTGATTCTTTCAGGAGATCAAGAGATTAAAATATTTTTTCATAACAATATTGATATTATTTGCCAATTAAAATAATCATCCCTTTACTAATTACTTATTTGTATGAGGTAAGGTTTTTTTGTATACTTCAGCCAAAACAATATATCATAACAAATATGATATGAGTGTCTTCCACTGTCTTACATTAAGCCAGATATTAAAGAAATTTGTAAAACATTATTACTTTTCTCATGATTTTTTGGGAGAGATACAGTTATTTTTTAATAACTAACATATTATTAATATTAATATGTAATGGTTATTTGCAAATGAATTAAATGGTTGTTAAATTAAATTAAAATGGTTACTTTTAAATGAATTAAATGTTTATAAAATGTTTTAATTTCCAACATCATGGGTATTAATAGATGTAACCCACATAAACAAAATCTCTTTAGTAGGGGTCCTTGATAATTTCCAAGAGTATCAAAGTAATATAAGAAATGACAGGGGTTAGTTTCAGAAAAACATGGGAACATATATGAATTGATGGAAAATTAAGTGATAGAATCAGGAGATCTTTGTGCATAGGAGTAACAATGATGATCAACTGTGAAAGACTTGGCTACTCTGATCAATGCAATGATTCAAGACAGTTCCATAGAACTCATGATCCAAAATTGTATAAACTTCCAGAGAGAATTAATGAACTCAAAATGCAAATTAAAGTCCATATTTTTCCCTTTATTTTTCTTGCTTTTTATGATATGGCTAATATAGAAGTTTGCATGATTTCACATATACAATTACATCATTATATTGTTTGCCTTCTCAGTGGATGGGGCAAATATGGGAGAGAAGAGAATTTGGAAGTCAAAATAAAAAAAAAGAATGACATATATATATATATATATATATATATATATAATATATATATATATATATATATATATATTGTGTGTGTGTTTATGTGTATATGTATGGGGTAAATGAGTATCAGGGGGTCCTGGGACTAAGAGTTTAAGAATGCATGATTTTGCATATATAATTATATCATTATATTATTTGCCTTCTCAGTGGATGGGGTAAATATGAAGGGAAGAAGAGTATTTGGAACTAAAAAAAATATTTATATCATGTGTATATGTATTTGTGGGTAGGGAGAAAATGAGTGTCAGAGGGTCCTGAGACTAAAAAGTTAAGAAATAAGTTTAAGCTTGGTGTGGTTGGTAACACTATGAACTTGGAAGTAGAAGATATAAATTTGAATCTTGCTTTTACTATTTATGAGATCTGTGACTTTGAATAAATTACTTCTCTGAATCTCAGTTTCCTTATCTATGAAATAATAATAGTAAATGTGCTACCTACTTTTTTCCTCCTCCAGCCCTATGATTTCATGAGTTAATAAGTTCTTGGTAAGTGAACTTCCTCAGATAAATACAAATCATAAAATAGTTTAAACGTGTAGACTTAGAGAGTTCTAGTACATGAAAAGTCCTTGGGATCACGTAGCCAGTATGAGTGAGAGATAGAACTCAAACTTTATTCATGATGCCATGCTGCTTTTTATTGCTAGAAGGACCAAAAGAAATAATATATGCAAAGTGTTTTGTAAGCTATAAGGTTGGTTGACTAAAAAAAATGACAGTATATTCACTTAAATCTTGGTTTCTAACTCTATAGAAATGTAGCTCTAGACTCAAATAGAATGGGTTCATTCTTGAAACATTCAATGTAACCAGAGATTTCCATAGTTCATGTTTTTCCAGCCTAAAAAGTTTTCTCTTGGAAAAATGGAATTTGACTCATTTTAGTTCTCTCCTTGGGATTCTCTATTTTTTGCCTATACACAACTGGAGCAGCCAAGACACCGAACTTGTAATAAAACCTGTAAGATACAGAAAAGGGAATGATATCAGGGAATGGTCTCTCATTGAGTCCTTGGCTTCTTCAGATTTACTGTTTGGTAATCCCAGGTATAGAAATGACCTCAGTCATCACATTGAAATTATTTCCATATATCTTCATTCACTGTCCCAGACCAGAGTCTACTTTTCCTTTTACATCACTTTCAGTATTTACTCATTCTGTGGCACACTGGCATTCAACAGACTTACCATTGTAATTCTTTCATTTTCTTATATAAATATAATTTATAAATCATATATATAATTATAATTATCATTTAGATATTTATGCATAATTACCTGGTGCAATGGATAGAGTGCCAAGGTTGGAGTCAGGAAAACTCATCTTTGTGAGTTCAAATCCAGCCTTAGATACTGGATTTGTGATTATGATCAGTCACTTAACCCTGTTTACTTCAGTTCCTTATCTGTAAAATGAGCTGCAGAAGGAAATGACAACATACTCCAGTATCTTTTCCAAAAAGGCCCCAAATGGGGTCACAAATATTCTGATCTGCCTGAAAAATTACTGAATAACTTAACAACAATAACCAAAAAGTATCTTTATATTCTTTATTATTCAGATGGAATGAAGACTAGAGAAATGTTAAGAAAATGGTTTTTTTCCTCCTCTATTAAGTACACATTGTTTTTCACATTCAAAGTTCAATTTTACTGAGGATGTCACTGAATGACTGCCAGTGTTGTTAAAGAAATACATTTATTGTCTTTCTAATCTGATGTGTTCTTCAAATAATGCTCTTATTCACATAAACAAGGATACTTGTCTTTTTTTATATCTACTTTTACCAAGCCTTTACTCCCGAATGGGAATCAACTTAATCATTACATACTAGAAAGTCTTACCTACTATTCTCTCAAGGATTCCAAAAACAGCAATTAAAAAATCCCCCAAGATTAGATATCGCTTTGTAGTGAGTAGTATTATTATGAGTGGTAAAATGACTAAGAGTTCTGCTTTCAAGGTGTTTAAAAGTCAGCTGGAGAATTTGCTATGTGAGCAAGAGTTACAAAGTCCTATGAAAATTAAGTGAAGAGGAAATTACCTCTAGCTTGTGTGATCAGAGAAGGTAGTATGTAAGGTACATCTTGAAGAGTTAATATGATTTCAATATATGGATATGTCACCCTGGTGCAGACCTTCAAGCCTGGACTATTGGGATAACCTGCTTGGTCTCTCTTGCCTGAAGGCTCTCCAGCCCCAGTCCATTCTCTCATCCTCCAGTTAGCTATGAAATTGATCTTCCTAAAGAGAAAGTCAGACCATTTCACTCCACCCTCCCCAACCCCATCCAATCAATTTATTACCTCCAGAATAGATTATTAAATCTTTTGTTTTTTAAAGCCCTTCATAACCTGGCTCTCTTTCTACCTTTCCAGTCTTCTTAATGCTTTATTCCCATCTGCAGAATATACGATCCAATGCCATTGACTGTTCAATTTATCACACATAATATCTTCTAATATCATGAACTTTCCTTGACTGTTCTTCATGCCTGGAATGCCCTCCTTCCCTGTCTCCAATTCCTGGCTTCCTTCAAGTGTAAGCTAAAATTCACCCTTGCAAGAAACCTTACTCAGTCCCTCTTAAATCAATGCCTTCTCTCTGAAATTACCACAAATTTGTACTGTATATATTACAGTTGTGCATATTGTACTTAATTGTACAACAGACAGTTGTACAATGTCTTCCCCACTATATTGTGAGCTCTTTGAGTACAGGGTATGTTTTATCCTTTACGTACCCAGAGCTTAAGAGTGTCTAGCACAGAGAAAGCATTTAATTAATTTTTCATGATTTCACTTTACTAAATTTAGCTTCTTTATAACTTTAACCCATTGCTCCTTATTGTGCCATATGGAACAAAGAAATTTAGTCTGTCTTCCACATGATTCATTCAAGTAGTTGATGACAGTTATGATTTGACTTCAAGTCTTTTTTTGGCTAAACAACTTGACTTAATAGATCCACATATGACCTGAATTTGAGGTTTTTCTCTATATCCTGGCTCTTCTGGGACAAATTTTAGTTTACCAATCTCTTCTCTAATATGTTATCTAGTACTAAACACAATAGTCTAGATGTGGTCAAGGTAGATTGCAGAAGGATGATCAACCTCCTTCGTCTTAGAAGCCATGGCTCTCAATACAATAGGTGAGCAGGCTAATTTTCTCATTCACTTTATTGCATACTTTACACATCTTGAACTTGCAACTCGCTAAAACCTTGTGATCTCTTTGAGCATTCTTTGACATCTTGTACTATAAACTACTTTTTTTTGGTGCCCCAGGGTAAAATTTTACATTCATTTCCATTCAATTTAATCTTACTTAATTTAATCCACTATTCTAGCTTGTCATGATTTTTTGTATCTTGACTATTTTTTATTTTGTTTGTCCTTCATTTTTAAAGAGGACCAAGAATGTCACAGGCTGATGTCTTGACTTGTGTGTGAATTGGATTTATTTATTTATTTATTTTTATTTTATTTGCATAACATATGTGTGGGTAATTCTTCAACAATAACCCTTACATAGATTTCTGTTACAAATTTTTCCCCCAACTCCCCACCCTTCCCCTAGATGGCAGGATATCCACTACATGTTAATTATGTTAAAATATTGGCAAATCGAATATATGTATACATATTTCCAAACTTATCATTGTTGTGCAAGAAAAATCTTATCTACACAAAAAATATATCAGATAAAGGAAACACAATGTAAGCAAACATCAATCAAGGAGTATGAGAATGTTATGTTGTGGTCCACATTTCACATCCCTCTCTCTGGGTGTATATGGCTTTCTTCAGTGAACAATTGGAGGTGGTTTGAAACATTTCATTGTTGAAGAGAGCCATGTCCATCAGAATTGATCGTCATATAGTACTGTTGTTGCCGTGTATAATGATCTCCTGGTTCTGCTCATTTCACTCAGCATCAGTTCATGTAAGTCTCTCCAAGCCTCTCTGAAATCATCTTGCTGGTCATTTCTTACAGAACAATAATGTTCCATAATATTCATATACCATAATTTATTCAGCCATTCTCCAATTGAAGGGCATCTATTCAATTTCCAGTTTCTAGCCACTACAAAAGGGGCTGCCACAAACATTCTTGCACATGTGGGGCCCTTTCCTTCCTTTATGATTTCTTTGGGATATAAGCCCAATAGAAATGCTGCTGGGTCAAAGGGTATGCACAGTTTGATAACTTTTTGAGCGTAGCTCCAAATTGTTCTCCAGAATGGCCGTATCCATTCACAGCTCCACCAACAATGCATCAGTGTCCCAGTCTTCCCACATCCCCTCCAACATTCATCATTAACTTTTCCTGTCATTTTAGCCAATCTTACAGGTGTGTAGTGGTACCTCAGGGTTGTCTTGATTTGCATTTCTCTGATCAATAGTGATTTGGAGCACCTTTTCATATGACTATAAATAGTTTTAGTTTCATCCTCTGAAAATTGTCTGTTCATATCCTTTGACCATTTATTGATTGGAGAATGGCTTGAATTTTTATAAATATGAGACAATTCTCTATATATTTTAGAAATGAGACCTTTATCAGAACCCTTAAATGTAAAGATGATTTCACAATTTATTGCTTCCCTCCTAATCTTGTCTGCATTGATTTTGTTTGTACAAAAACTTTTTAACTTAATATAGTCAAAGTTATCTATCTGGTTTTCAATTAAGAGTTCCAGTTCTTCTTTGGACATAAATTTATTCCATCTCCATAGGTCTGACAGATAAACTATATTACATTCCTCTAATTTATTTATAGTATCACTCTTTATATCCAGATCATGAACCCATTTAGATCTTATCTTGGTATGTGGTGTTAGATGTGGGTCAAGCCCTAATTTCTTCCACACTAGTTTCCAGTTTTCCCAGAAGTTTTTGTCAAATAGTGAATACTTATCCCAAAAGCTGGGGTCTTTGGGTTTATCAAAGACTAAATTGCTACAGTTATTGCCTAGTTTGTCTTGTGATTCTATCCTATTCCACTGATCGACTACTCTATTTCTTAGCCAGTACCAAATGGTTTTGATGACCGCTGCTTTGTAATATAGTTTTAGATCTGGTACAGCAAGTCCACCATCATCAGCCTTTTTTTTTTCATTTTCCCCTTGAAATTCTTGACCTTTTGTTTTTCCAAATGAACTTTGCTACTATTTTTTCTAGATCTGTAAGACAATTTCTTGGGAGTTTGATTGGTATGGCACAAAATAATTAAATTAGTTTGGGTAATATTGACAATAATGTGAATTGGATTTAAAAGAGACATAATTTCACAGAGTTCTCAGCTTCACTTGTTCTTGGTAAGATAAACATCAAGATGACTGGTGATGGTTTGATTTGTAGTGGATGACTGGTATCTTTGATGTCCAACGAAACTATAAATGCTTCAAAGCTCTTGTTTTGACCACCTTCAAGGTCATTGGTTACATTACAATTCTTATGAAAAGATAAAAATCTTGTTATGATGCTACTTGATAAATACCTATAGTGTGATTCTTTCGATTGTATTCTCCTACATAAAAAGACAGCATCTTGATTGATATTAGCTATCTCTTCAGCTTTGCGTCAACTGAAGTTATGATACTTAATCTTTCTACATGTTTATCCAAATTAATAACAAAAATGGCAAGTGATATAGGACCAAAGATCCCTGAAATTCATAACTGGAAACTTTCCATGCTGATGTTGAACCATTCATTCAGTTGGACTATCTAAGCTGCCATTTCTCACTCTCCTCCAAAAGTTAGCATTACCTAAATGCTTTGCTTAAATATATTCTCAAGAATTCTATTTTTTATATATTTTTAATGTTACTATCAAAGAATGATGTAAATCTAACATGACTTGGTCTGAATGAGTCATGCTGAATCTTTGTGATCCCTATCTTGTTTTTCTTCTAGATATTCACAAAGTATTCTTTAAATAATAGACTATGGAATTATGTCAGGATTCAAAATCAACTTAATTGGTCTATCATTTCTAGAGTCCATTCTCTTCCTTTGGTGAAAATAAAGACATTTGACCTTCTCTAACAATGGAAATAACTTATTTTCCATGGTCTTTACTTTCTTCTCATCTCTAATGGTATCCATTGTATCCCTCTCTGCATATATGCTGTCTAGGCAATATGTTGTACCCTTTTTATACATAACATAAACCTCTCTCTTTTCCTTTGGGGGATTTCTAATTTTTTTCTTCAGAGATTGTGGTATGTCAAGATGAAGTATAAAGATGGGTTTTTCAATGAAGGAATTAGAGAATCAGAGAAAATAATGAAACATTTTGCCATAGAAGTGAGCTTATGCTAAGACAGAATGCTTTATACATGCTCAGAAATTTTTGTTTAATTTCTTTTCTCTTGTTCAAAGAAGAGGTTAATTGAAGTTTGGGTTTGTCTTTCCTCTCCCCTTCCCCACTTAGAAATGATTATATTGTATATCAAACAAATTAATAAAAATAAAAATTTAAATAGGTCTTTGTTTTACAAAAAAAAAAAAACATTAAATACTATATATTTTCCCAATTCCATCTCTCCTCTATTTTTTCTTCTCTCTTTCTATCATGTTTGTTCAAGATTTGGGGAAGATCTAAATGATCATATGCCAAAAATTGTCATTCTCCATCCATTTTTTTTCTGGGGTGGATGAATAGATCAAATTTTATTTTATTTTATATTATTTTATTTTTTATTAATACTTTTTATTTGCAAAACATATGTATGGGTAATTCCTAAACATTAACCCTTACAAAGCTTTCTGTTACAAATTTTTCCCCTCTACTCCCCATCCCTCCCCTACATGGCAGGATATCCACTACGTGATAATTATGTTAGAATACTTAAGAAATAAAATATATGTATAGTTATTACATCATTTTTTGTGCAGGAGAAATCATATCTACAAGAAAGAATAATCCAATAAAGGAAATACAATGCAAGCAAACCTCAATAGAGAACATGAAAATGTTATGTTGTTGTCCACATTTCACATCCCTCTCTCTGGGTGTATATGGCTTTCTTCACTGAACAATTGGAACTGGTTTGAAGCATTTCATTGTTGAAGAGAGTCATGTCCATTAGAACTGATCCTCATATAGTATTGTTGTTGCCGTGAATAATGATCTCCTGGTTCTGCTCACTTCACTGAGCATCATTTAATGCAAGTCTCTCCAGGCCTCTCTGAAATCGTCCTGCTGGTCGATTCTTACAGAACAATAATATTCCATAACATTCATATACCATAATTTATTCAGCCACTCTCCAATTGATGGGCATCCATTCAGTTTCCAGTTTCTAGCCACTACAAAAAAGGCTGCCACAAACATTCTTGCACATGTGGGGCCCTTTCCTTCTTTTATGATTTCTTTTGGATATAAGCCCAATAGAAACACTGCTGGGTCAAAGGGTATGCATAGTTTGATAACTTTTTGAGCATAGCTCCAAATTGCTCTCCAGAATGGTTGGATCCGTTCACAGTTTCACCAACAATGTATCAGTGTCCCAGTCCTCCCACATCCCCTACAACATTCCTCTTTATCTTTTCCTGTCATTTTAGCCAATCTGACAGGTGTGTTGTGGTACCTCAGAGTTGTCTTAATTTGCAGTTCTCTGATCAATAGTGATTTGGAACACCTTTTCATATGATTATAAATAGTTTTAATTTCATCATCTGAAAACTGAATAGATCAAATTTTAAAAAAAAAGATTGTGGATTGAATAGAGGAGACTAATGTTTTCAGATTTGATGCAATTAGCACAATGTTAGCCACAAATAAACTTCTGGAGGATTTTTTGATTTATGAAAACATCTTTGCTGATTTCCTACATATGTCATCTGAAAATTATCCTGGCACATTCCAAATATTTAGTCCTTGACTTTTTATTCTTATCACTATTGCTAGTTTTTCTATAAATATGTCAAATATTAGAAGAAAAAGTTTTGCTTTACCTATTTCTTTTGGGAAATATTTGGTATTTTTACATTGCTAGTTATGCTATCTTATTCCATTATCATATCTTCTTCAAGGAAATCCATCAAGATATATCATTTTTATGTTTTGTAAAGAAGGAAAAGTAGTTATAATTTAATTTCTGTTAATTATAAATGTTGACCTCTTTCATGCCTTTTAAAATTTATATATGATTCACTTCTATCCCTTTCTTTTGAAAAAAATGTTGGTACTACTGCTAGTAAAAATTCTCTAACATAGTTCCTGTGAACTATGTGAACTAAATTAAGAAAAAACAAAATAAAAAAAAATAAATAAACAGTCTTTTCTTATCTTCATTTGTAGGCAATATGAAGAAAAGATTGTGGTTGCCAAAGTCTCAAAACTGTTCTTTGGAGTCTTTAGTCTCCCTGATTTCTAGTCCCAATTGTCCATCTGGAGATGTGTTCTGAAATGAAACAGTAACTGTTTTTCTCCTTTAAGCTGTACTTTTACCCAACTTTATTATTTCTTTTGAAGATACTCCTATTCAGCCACTCACATTTACAATCCTACATTTCACTCCTATTCCTCCTTCACCCTTCATAATGAAGTAGTTGCCAAGTCTTGTAGCTTTTTTTCTAAACAACTTCTCTCACATCTACCTCATTCTTTTTCAAATCATACAAAATCCAGCCTATTTCAAACTCTCATTACCTTTCACCTGAACTACTCTAATAGCTTTCTAATTGGTCTGATTTTTTAAAGTCTCTTCCACAGGCAAGTTAACATTTTTAAAGCAAAGTTTTGATCATATAAATCCTCTATTCATGAAGCCTCAGAAACTCCCTGTTTCTGTTAGAGTCAGATGTTTATATTTTACCTATCTTCTAAATCTATTGTATGTTATTTTCCCACAAATACTACAAAATTTAGCCAAATGGGCTGCTCCCCTGCACACAAAGTTCTGTCTTCCATTTTTTTTTGTCTTGGTACAAATTGACCTTCATACTTGAAATGAATGTATTCTATCCTTATCTCTGCTTATTAGATAGAAAGCTGACCTTGGTGTCAGGAGGTACTTAATAGCTGTGTGATGTTAGGCAAATTCCTTAACTTCTTTTGAACTCAAAACATAATAATAGTATTTATCTCACTTAACAGTTGTGGGGATCAGATGAGATAAGGAAAACGAGATAAAGTATGCAAAGCAATTTTAAAGCACTATGTAATTGTAAATTATTATTAGAATGCTTTAAATCTTTCACAGCTCAGATCAAATCCCATCTTGTTTAGGAAGTTGATCCTAATCTCTCCACCTTCTAGTGCCCTCCCTGTACATATTGTACAAAGATAAAATACTATTGCATTTTACTTTTTTAAAAAATTTTGTTTTTATTTTTCTATGTGTATGGTATTCCCTCCCCTGCTCCTGATATAGCATATATTATTTGAGATCAAAGATTATTTTAAAAAATTATATTTCCTATTGCCTAGAACAGGTTATGTCTCATAGTTTGCACTTAATATAATGTTAAATGAATGAGAAAGATGAATCAGACCCTAATCAAAAGATCTCCCTACAACTTAGATTTTAAAAATAAATACCTGTTGATTGAGGTCCTCCTTCATGGAAAAAAACAAAATGAAACAAAACAAAAAACTATGGGGCAAACATAATATGGTAGCCAGTCAGTTTCATGGGATCAATAGAAATTAGCAAGGCAGGGATTTTTTCAGAAGTGCACATACTTTTCATATCTCCAAAGGGTTGAGCTCAGTGGGGTAGGGTAGGGCCAAGGAGAAGATATATGACATTCAGTGAGGTTGGGACGGGCTGCTGACAAGTCACTGAGTTGAGTAGGGTCATGTGTCATTGAGAAGCAGCTGGGGACTGAGGTTCAATGCTAATAAGTCCTGCTCAGGCATTTAAGAGCAAGTATCTAGCTAATATGTCACATAATTTCAGGGAGCAGTTGCTCTGACTCCAAATGCCCAACTTGGGTCCTTGGGACCAAAAAAAAAAGGAAAAGAAAGAAAGAGAAAAGGAAAAGTTATAGAATAAGGTTGATTTCGTTAAACAACTATAGTTAAATGGCATTATTTATTCTTAAAGCATCCAATTTTTCTCCTCATATATTTAATATCTTATCTTTTGATTAGTTATAGATTTAGTTATAGTTATAGTTTTGATTGTGTTTCCTAAAATAAACTTAGTTACCAAAGTGAATAGTGTGAAGACATAATGGTAGCCATAATAATCAGTTATTATTATTATTTTTACTATCATAATCATCACTGTCTTCATCATTATTGCTGTCATCATCATTATTCCAGCTGTTACTCTGGCCCTTTAAGCTTTGCAAGGTGTTTTGCACACATTACTATTAAATTTTCCCATTTAACCATTTCTAGGAAGATTTGAATTCTATTCCTGCCTTAGAGACTTTTTAGATATACTGTCTGACCTTGAGTATCTGCAATGACTTCTTCATCTGTAAACTTATGGTTGTTGTGAGGATAAAATGAGATTAATAATATGTTCAAAACCCTCTAAAATGATAGTTATTATGTAATTGATAAATTTGATTTTATAGAAATTAAAATAAACTCACCTAAATAGAATAGCACTCACTTCTAGCAGAAAATAAGATCAGCAAAAGCCCACGTTGACAAATTTAGGAAGGATGACATTTACTGGTGAAGGTTTACAAGAAATTGTATTGGCTCTATGGGATTTATCTGCATAAGGAATACCTTCTTAATAGACATCTAGTATGATTTATAAATAGGTTCTTGATAAAATTAGAGAACTTAAATGTTCAGAGAACCATGGAGATACAGGATTTAAAACTGAAGGAGATATTAATGGTCATATAATTCATGTTTTTTTAAGTGTATTATGGACATGTTTACAATCTAATAAAGACTATATAACATCTTACTATATGTTTTTAAATAATAGCCTTTTTTTTTTTTTTTTTTTTGCTGAGGCAATTGGGTTTAAGTCACTTGCCCAGGGTCACAGCTAGGAAGTGTTAAGTGTCGGAGACCAGATTTGAACTCAGGTCCTCCTGACTTCAGGGCTGATGCTCCATGTACTGCCCCATCTAGCTGCCTCTAGCCTTTTATTTTCAAAATATATGCAAAGATAGTTTTCAATATTTACCCTTACAAAACCTTATGTTTTCTTCTTCCCTTCCACCTACTGTTCCCTAGACTCATTATAATTTTTTAAATCAAAAATGGTTAAAACAAAATATATAGGATTACAAAAGAATACAATTGTCATTCTCGCTCTCTCTTCATATATACATATATATGCAATTGTGCATATGCATATATATATGGTGTGTATATATGCATTTACATGTATATTATGTGTATATATAATATTGACAGACCCCCTAGTGTAAGGGTATTTTTTCAAACAGATGAGAAAACTGAGGCCCAAAAAATTAAGTGATTTGCTCAGTGTCAGAATATGAATCAGAATTAAGAGGCAAAACCAAATCTTCTGACTTCAAATATAAAAAAATTTCCCTGCTCTATGGAGGTTTCTCATAGAAATATTCCATGTACGTGTATGACCTCAACAACCAGACTATGACATGGAACAAACAGCAGTCTTACGTGTATGGATGCTCATTGCAGGGCCTTTTATTAGCCGATAAAAGGAGTTAGGATCAGTGCTTATCAGTACACATGCTTAGACAATAAAGAGCCCTTGTGGGATTATGAAATGAAATCTCCTCCATGTGTCAATACTCCATTTCATTCCCTAGGCTCATGAGTGCCACATGGAGACCTACAGAAAAATTAGCCCAATGAAGGAGGGAATTAAGGAGATAAGCAGTGCTATATGAGCCTTTATCATCAATAATTTAATTTTGCAACTAGTGACCAAATCTTAGAAGAAAATTGTAGACAGATATAAGACAACCATAAACTTTTCTGAGTGCTATTTTACTCATGTATATATAATTGTGACATATTAATTTCATCTACTTTTTTCTTAATTCCATGAAAACATGTTTCTAAATTTTTTTGGGGGGGTTGTGCTTTTAAATTTCAAACAAACAAAAAAAAGTTACTCCCAAAAATTTTAGTAGGGCATAATAAGCTATTTATTTAGAGGCTATGTGGTATTATTGACAGAGCTATGGACAGGGAACCAGGAAGACCTACAATCTGATTCTGACTCTGACAGTGAGGACAAGAAAATACTTTATCCTTTCATAGGCTAAGGAAACACCTTAGAACTTAACTATTAAATCATAAAGAAATTGTGATTTACTTTGGAAAAGGAAATCCCCACACTGAAATGCTCCAAACTGGTGAAGCTACATGTCTTTATCATATTCTGTAATCTTTTTTAGGGATCTTCCCCCATTCTCCTTGAACCTAATTAGATGCAGGTTTTTTTTTTTTGGTTTTTTTTTTGGTCATCTAATGGGCAGGGAGTTGAAGGAGAAATTCCACCACGAAGGAGGTAACAGCAGACTAGTGATTCTATTTTAAGCCACTGACGATGAAGGAACTGGTGACCGCCAGGGAAGGGCATGGATGCATAGGCCTGCTTGCTTTGTTTCTGTGTTGGCAGAAGCAGATTTTTGCTGACCTCATCTAGGCTTTAGAATCTCTAATTAAAGCAGCATGGCCCCTGTAGAACTACTGGAGGTCATGCTAGTTGCTGGGAGACAGTGTCAGACATACATGATCTCTTGTCTTCTGGCTCCCTTAGGGGGAAATTGGCACTGTCTCCATGGTGTTAGGACTGGCTAATCCAGAGAAGTACCCATCACCATTTATAGATATTTGAAGAAATTAAGCAACTTATTTGCACTAATAGAGGAGAAAAAAGAACTTAAAATGCTCCTTTATGCAAAATTTACTTATTTTTTTCTTCCCAACTTAAATTGCAGCTTGAAGATTGTGTGCTTTCTAATCTTTTATCTTTATCTTGTACTTTTTCTCAGCTTATAAAAAGATTACTTTCCCTAAAACATATATCATTTATGACAGTTTCAACCTCATGGTTTAAGTCCCCTAGAAAACATTACCGGGAGTCCTTTCTCTTGCAAAAAGATTCATAGGTGGTTTTTGTTTTTGTTTTTATTTTGAAGGAAACTGAGAGATTATATAGATATAGTTCAACCTTTTAATTTTAAAGATCAGGAAATTGAAACCCAGAGAGGCCAATGACTTGTCTCAGGCCCTACAGGTCATAAATGGTGAAACTCAGAGTGAAACCCAACTTATCTGATTTCATAGTTCCTGTTCTGATCACTCAGATACAGCTGTCTCCTCCTGCCCCTATTTCTTTCTCATTAGTGACCTGTCATATTCAGACCAGCAAACCAACAAGTCAACAACCTGTCATTGTGTGAGCAGTATATGCTAGGGATTGGAGGTACAAATAAAAGCAAAAAGAAATATAGTCCCTGCCTTTGAAGAATTTGTACTCTGAAGGAAGAAGACAGCACATAAAAAAGAAATTTAAAAAAATGTGTGTGTGTGTGTGTGTGTGTGTGTGTGTGTGTGTGTGTGTGTGTGTGTAGCAGGGAAGTTTCAGGGAGATACCTAAGAAGGAATATGCTGGTGAAGTGGAGAAAATGAAGGATGGCTGGTCATCCTTCTCTTCAAGAGGGAAAGTTTGATGAATAACTCACTGATGGGACTGAGAGAACCTCAAAGACAGAAAGAAAAGGTAGCTGAAACATGTTGACAAAATCTAGAAGTCCAAGAGGGAAGCATGACTGGTCTGGGCTCCTTCTCAAATTGGAGGTGTCAATGGGACCTCACCTGTGAGAGAAGGGGCTTATAGGTACAGTGAGAGAAGAAATCTGAAGCAGTGGGAGCCAAACTGGAGAGAGAAGTCAGTTTTATCAACCTCTGTTACAGTGTGCTGAGGATATAAATCAAGCTAGGTGCTGAGGATATAAAGAAAAAAAAAAAAGAAATTATCCCTGCCTCCAGGGAGCTTATAGTACAAATGGAAAGGGAGGAACAGGGGGTATGTCATGTGTTCAAATAATATACAAAGTATATATAAGGGAATCCAAATTAAGGATGAGTAAAGAGAGAGGGGAGAGGGGAAAGACAGGCAGAGAGACAGACAGAGAGAGAGACAAAGACGGAGAGACAGAGATAGAGAGAGACAGACAGACAGACAGACAGACAGAGAAAGAGAGACAGAGAGAGAGAGAGGGAGAGAGAAAGAGGGAGAGAGAGAGAAAGAGAGAGAGAGAGGGAGACAGAGACAGAGACAGAGAGAGGAAGAGAGAGAGAGAGAAAGAGAAAGAGAGGGAGGAATAGAGAGAGGAATAGGAAGAGACAGAGAGACAGAGAGAGGAGACAGAGACAAAAACAGAGAGACAGAGAAGATAGAGGGATGGAGGGAGGAAAGAAGGGAAGGAGAGGGAGAGACAGAGACAGAGAGAGACAGACAGAGACACACAGAGAGAGATAGAGAGATGCAGAGAGAGGGAGGTAGGGAGAGAGAAAGAGGCAGGAAGAGAGAGGGAGGAGGAAGACAGAGGGAAAGAAAAGAGACAGAAAGAGACACACAGATTCAAAGAGATAGAGACAGACAGGCAGGGACAGAGACACAGAGATAGAGATAGAAAGAAAGACAAAGAGAGAGACACAGAAATCAGGACAGAGACAGTTTCATCGGAAGGCATTCTAGACTTTTACATTGCACTACTGTTTCTCCTGGATGTATCCTGTAACCCTGCACTGGCTGAAGATGACTAATTCAAGCTTCCTTTAGTGCCCCGTGTGCTCCAGCAGTGGTTTGTTGGCTGTGCACTGGCTGTGTGTAAGCTGGCTCTGGTTTATTCCCGGAGTGCTCTGGACGCTTGGTCTACATAGAAGAAGTAGAGAGAAGCCGGTATTTCTACATGGGGAACACTAATGTGCTGCTTCCAGGAGAATCACAGTGACATTTAAGGGAAGCCGCATAGAGAGCCAGACTCGGGGCATGGGTGAACATTCTGTGACCGGTTCCAGGTGACTGACCCTGTATTGAAGACAAGGCTCTCTAGTTGACTGTGTACACCTTCACAAAGACCTACCAGCTCCAGTTACAGCACCCTCCTCTTTTGCTCCTGGGGGATCTCTATTTTTTGAAGGGAGTCCAATGAGCACTGGGGCAGGGTTAAGGATGGACGGTTAGTGCACAATGGAATAAGTAGTTGTTTGACAGTTAGAAGACCTGCTTTGGGGTCTTACTTCTGACACTACTTATATGATCTTTGGCAGGCCTTTTACACTCTGTGGACCTGTTTTCTCATCTGGAAAATAGTAGAGTTCAGCTGAATGACCTCTGAGGCCCTTATACCTCTCAACCTACGATCCTATAATTTATCTAGAGAAATCTTATTTCCATTGAAAATCATTTTAAGACTCTAAAGCATTATATAAATGAATTATTATTAATTTACCATATTATTATTCATTCACTAATTTTAAAAAAGAAAGGCCACATGACAGTGAATAGAAAGCTGCCTTTTATTTAGGAAGACTTGATTTCAAATCTAGTCTACATCCTTATTTTGGGATCTTGGGCAACCCACAACTTCTTAGATCAATCTCTAAGTTGCAGTGCAGGTGGTCCATATTCCAATAAAATCTGATTATATGTCCAGCTTCAATAAGGAAACATAGAACAGAGTCTAAAACCATTCACTTGGCCTACAATTTATTTATACTTTTCAAATAAAAAAAATTCAGAAACTGAAAAAAAGATGGTTTCAAATTTCTTAAAGACTTTTATTCTACTGATCCTTTATCTGGGATTAAAAGCAACACATTCTGCACAACTCTTATCAGAAGTAATGAACTAGATGGTTGTTTAATGAATCTAAACCATTTTCCTCCAATCTATACAATTATACTATTGCCTTGTTTACTCATTGGGATCAGATCAGTATTTCGGTGGTGTATTTACTGACAGTTCTGTCATATCCTTATGTTAAAGAGTACAAAAGTACAAATGTAAAGGAGCAAATAAGTATAAGCATGCAAATGTACAAATAACAAAGGAGAAGCCCCTTTTAGATGCTGCTCTCACATTTACATGTTACATTGGCTATGAACAGATTAAAAATATGAGACTATTTGCCTCCCTCCCCATGCTGGAATGGATGATTCTCTTTTAGTAATCATGCAAATCCATGAAAGAGTCCTTTCATTTGGATGTTCCATCACTTGAGCGATCTTCACACTTTTTCAGGGAAATATTATTTCATCAGAGAATATGTATGGCAGTCTGGAAGATATTTTTTCTCCAATTCTTAAAGGTCTAATGTTCTCCTCTGAGCCATATCTTAATATTACTGAACAAACAGCAGTTACGACTATCATTCTGAGCTCAAAGTATTCCAGGTTTTAAACATTACCATTAACAGTCTTCTTAATTAACCTTCTGGCCTTTTCAATATTCAAACAGAGAATTTATTGCATAAGTATTATTTCCCTTTCTCTATTGGTGTTCCTGCAACTAGAAGCCCTAGGGAGTTTGGCAAATGGGTGTAATAAACAGACATTTAGCCACAGCTTTTAGCAGGGTGCATTTCTAGGGGATAACCATTACAGACTGCAATTCTACCTGAGATATAGGAGATTCAGATTTGTTCAATGACTGAAGGGATTTTTGCAATGCTCTCTCTCTGAATCTTCTGGCACTTTATCCTGCCAGATTATCTTCTGAATCTTCCTAAAACAATTCAAATGGAAGCAATTCAGTTTACTGGCTTAGTTCTGGTATATTCTCTAGGTTTCACAAGCATTCAACAATGAGATCAGCACAAAGGCTTTATGGAAATCTCCAATTTGGTAGGCAGCTTGATACTTCTCTCCCACACCTGTAGTCTGTGTTAACTGCAGTTTGACCTCCTTGAACTAAGAAGTTGAAGAATCTGAGGAATATTCCCATCTACACCATGATTTATTAGAAGGAATAATTACTTGGTTGGTTGGTTGTTGTCCTTTGTACTTGAATATTATCCCAAAGTTCTTTAGAAAGACCTTGAGAGTGTCCTTGTACCACTTCTTCTGACCTTTATGTGAAGGCTTGGATTGTGTGAATTCTCCAAAAAATAATCTCCTTCTTGAAGAAAAGTGTGGGAGAGAAGAGGTATCAGGCTGCTTACTAAATTGGAGGTCTATAAAGCCATTGTGCTGACCTCATTGTTGAATGCCTGTGGAAATCTGGACCATATACCAGCACCATGCCAGGAAACTTAATTGCTTCCACTTGAATTGCCTTAGGAAGATTTTGAAGATCACCTAGCAAGATCAGGTGCTAGACACTGAGTTTCTTTCTTGGGTTAAGATACCAGGCATTAAAATTCTACTGCAGAGGGTACAATTCTGATAGCCTGGCTATGTTGTTGAAATGCCAAAGTATCTTTATCTAAAAGACTGGAAGGAATGAAGAGTTTGTATGAAGAAGGAAGGGGGAAATATTCATGGAGAAAACTAGGGAGAAAAAATACTTTTGATGAGATAGCAATAGGGACTAAATAAGATATTTCATTATTATAATAGACTCCCATTTGTAGAAATTCTTTCTACTAATCCAGGTTGGTATATCCTCTACAATTTAGTTTTATCCTATTTTAAAATTCTTTTGGAGATCTTAAAGGAGGGAAAAGCACCCACATGTGTAAAAATGTTTGTGGCAAGAAACTGGAAACTGAGTGGATGTCCGTCAGTTGGAGAATGACTGAATAAATTATGGTATATGAATGTTATGGAATATTATTGTTCTGTAAGAAAGGACCAGCAGAATGATTTCAGAGAGCCTGGAGAGACTTGCATGAACTAATGCTAAATGAAATGAGCAGATCCAGGAGATCATTGTACATGGCAACAAGAAGACTATATGATGATCAATTCTGATGGACGTGGCTCTCTTCAACAATAAGATGATTCAGGCCTTTTCCAATAATCTTGTGATGAAAAGAGCCATCTGCCCTCAGAGAGAAGCCTGTGGGAATTGAGTGTGGACACAACATAGCATTTTCACTCTTTTTATTGTTGTTTCCTTGCATTTTATTTTCTTTCTCATTTTTTATTTGATTTTTCTTGTTCAGCAAGATAATTATATAAATATGTATGCATATATTGGATTTAGCATACATTTCTACCATATTTAACATATATTAGACTACTTGCCATCTATGGGAGAGGGTGGGGGAATGGGGAGAAAATTAGAATACAAGGTTTTGCAAGGGTTAATGTTGAAGAATTATCCATGCATATGTTTTAAAAAATAAAAAAGCTTTAATAAAAAAGTTCTTAGAATATAATCAATATGCTATTAAAAATTCTTTTAAAATATCTTTCTTCAATTAAAGTATGATTTTTCTTTTTTCCTTTTTTCTCTCCAACTAAGAAAACAGGAAAGTAAAACTCCTGTTATAAACATGTATATAGTTGAGCAAAACAAATCTCCTCAGATATGCACTCTGCGTCCTTCACCATTTTATTAAGAAGTGAGAAGTATTATTTATCATGAATTCTCTGAAATTGGTATCATTTTGTTGATCAGAGTTCTTAAATCTTTCAAAATTGTCTTTATATTATCATATAATTTGTTCTCTTAATTCTGCTCACTTCATTTCATATCAATTCATATAATTTTTCATTCTGAAATCATTCTTTTATCACTTCTTAAAGAAAAATAATATTCTATCACATTTATATATCATAATTTGTTTGTCCATTCCTCACTTAATATAGATCCTTCCTCAGTTTCTAATACTTTGACATCACAAAAAAGTATAATATAAATTATTTGTGTATACAGGGATTCTTTTCCTTTTTCTTTGATCTCTGGTGTATAAGCCTACTAGTAGAATCACTGGTTCAAAGGATGTGCACATTTGGCAGTCCTCTGGGTATTGTTTTATATTGCTTTTTAGAAAGGTTGGATGAATTCACAGCTCCTCTAGTGATACACTTATGGGTCAACTTTTCCTCATACTTTTCAACATTTGTCATTTCTCTTTCCTTTTAACTTTTCTAATCTTATGGATATGAAGCTGAACTGCAGATTTTATTTAATTTATAATTTTCTAATTTTTAGTGATTAGGGACATTTTATATAGCTCTTGTCCATTAACAATTTCTTTATTGAGAAAAAATTCTTATGTTTTTATTTTTTATTATTTTTTTTAAAATAATAGCTTTTTATTTTCAAAATACATGCAAAGATGGCCTTCAACATTCACCCTTGCAAAACTTTGTGTTCCAAAACTTTTCCCCTCTCCTCCCCTCACCATTCATTCTTCCCTGGACATCAAGTAATGCAATATATATTAAGCATGTTCAATCCTTCTATACATATTTCTATACTTATCATGCTAAATAAAAAAATCAAATCAAAAAAGGATAAAAATGAAAAAAGAAAAAAACAAGCAAACAATAATAAAAAAGGTAAAAATACTTTGCTGTGGTCCCCATTCAGTCCCCACAATCCTCCTTCTGAATGCAGATAACTTTCTCTCACAAATCTATCGAAATGATTGGCCTGAATCATTTCATGGCTGAAAAAATCCATGCCCAACAGAGTTGACCATTACATAGTCCTGTCATTGCTATGTACAATGTTTCCGTGGTTCTACTCACCCTATCCAATATCAGTCTATGCAAGTTCCTCCAGGTCTTTCATCCTGCAGATCATTCCTTATAGAACATCATTCCATAACATTCACACACCATTCCCCAACTGATAGGCATTCACCCACCCTCTAGTTCCCTGTCACTGCAGAAAGGGCTGCCACAAACATTTCTGCACATGTGGGTCCCCTCTCCCTGCCATGACTTCTTGGGAGTACATTCCCAACAGAGAGATAACACATTAGATCAAAGGGCATGCATAGCCTGACAGCCCCTTGGGCATAGTTCCAAATTGCTCTCCAGAATGGTTGGATCAGTTCACAACTCCACCACTAATTCGTTAGTGTTCCAGTTTTCCCACATTCTGTGCAGCATTTATCATTATCTTTTCCTGTCATCTTAACCAATCTGAGAAGTATGCAGTGGTAATTCAGAGTTGTCTTAATTTGTATTTCTCTGATTAATAAGGAATTTGGGACATTTTTTCATGATTAGAAATGGTTTTAATTTCTTACTCTAAAAATTATCTGTTCATATCCTTTGACTATCTATTAGAGAATGGCTTGTATTTTTATAAATTTGAGTCAGTTCTTTATGTAGTTTAGAAATGAAACTTTTCGGGGGCAGCTAGGTGGCGCAGTGGTTAGAGCACCAGCCCTGAAGTCAGGAGGACCTGAGTTCAAATCTGGTCTCAGACACTTCCTAGCTGTGTGACCCTGGGCAAGTCACTTAACCCCAATTGCCTCAGCAAAAAGCAAAAAAAAAAAAAAAAATGAAACTTTTGTCAGAACCCTTGGATGTAAATTCCCCCTCCCCCCAGTTTTCTGTTTCCCTTCTAATCTTGGCTGCATTGATTTTGTTTGTACAAAAGCTTTTTACTTTAATATAATCAAAATTATCCATCTTGCATTTTATAATGTTCTCTAGTTCTTCTTTGGCCATAAATTCCTTCCTTTTCTATAGCTCCGAGAATTATACTATCTCTTCTTATTTCTTTATAGCATCACCTTTTATGTCTAAACCATGAACCTATTTGAATCTTATCTTGGTATGGGGTTTTAGGTGTTGGTTAAAGCCTAGTTTCTACCATACTATTTTCTAATTTTCCCAGCAATTTTTGTCAAATAGTGAGTTCTTATCCCAGAAGCTGGAGTCTTTGGATTTATCAAACACTAGATTACTATAGTCATTGACTATTGTGTCTTGTAAACCTGACCTTTTCCACTGATCTACTATTTCTTAGTCAGTACAAAATGTTTTTGATGACTGCTGCTTTATCATATAGTTTTAAGTCCGGTACAGGTAGACCATCTTCATTTGCAATTTTTTCCCCATTAATTCCCTTGAAATTCTTGACCTTTTGTTCTTCCAGATGAACTTTGTTATTATTTTTTCTAGCTTTGTAAAAGCCCCTCTTTCCAGAGATATTGCACATTGCTTTCCTTCATACACTCTATATTTTGGTCATACTAGACTCTTCCATGTGAATTCTATGTTCTATTTTTTGCAGTCTCTACCCCATTCCTTGATTACACCCTCTCTCCACTTCTACTTCCCAGAATCTCTACATTTCTTTAAAAACCAAGGTCAATTGCCACATCTTATGAAGATGGCATGAAATCTATATCTATTTCCATTTCCTCTGATTTTCTCTCTCCTCAAATGACTAGTCATATGCTGAACTGTTTACTTGTTATACTCCTTCCCCGTTAGAAAGTCAGCTTTTTTAGGTCAAAGACTTTCTTTCTTTCTTTCTTTCTTTCTTTTTTTTTCATATCTTCAGTGTCTAGTATAGTGCCTTGAAAATAGCATGTATTTACAAATAATTATGAAATGGGATTGAACCTTAAGGGATCAATCAATTTACACATATTTATAAAGGTCTTACTATGTTCCAGACATTGTATTAGGCATTGAAAGATAAAGACAAGCATAAAAAAAAATTTCTGTTCTCTAGTCACTTACATTGTATTTTAATAAGGAAGACAAGTACATCAATTAGTAAATGTGTAATATTCCAATTGAAGTTAAGGTAATTTTGAGATGAAAAAGTATAGTAACTGGAAGTATCAGGAAAATTTCATCTAAAAAAGTGATATTGAGCTGAATCTTGAAGGGAAGCAAGAATTCTAAGAGGTAGAGGTGAGGAGGGAGTTGATTCCAGGAATTTGGAATAGTTGGTGCAATTGCATAGAGATCAGAGATGAAGTGCTATGTATACAGAATAATGATTATGCCAGTAAGACTAGACTGCAGGATAAAACTGAAAATATAAGAAGGGGCCAGGTTGTAAAAATATTTCAAAATAGAGTAAAGTGGATGTAGTAAGAAACTATTGGAGCTTAAGAATAATGTTCAATTACTTTTTTAAGAAGTTTAGATTTTAAAAGGATATGAATAAGAAATATGAGCAAGGGGCATAATTCAAGGATTAATGTAAAATCAAACATAGACCTGTGTAAATAGTGTCAGGGAAACTAAGATCTCCATATCTTGAGGGTTGTGAAAAAGTCTAATGATGACTATAGAAAAAAAAAAATGAGGTATATTTAAAGACAGAAGAACAAGAAATGGATACGCCTATTGCTTGGGGGTAGATTGCATAATGCTAAACCTGTCACAGAGCAAAAGAGGAATTATCATACTCCTGTTTTTCTTCTTTATTCCTCATTAAAGAGGGTCAACTTTTAGAATAGGGGTTGGAAGCTTTTTTTTGTGCCAAGGGCCATTTGGATGTTTATAATATCGTTCTTGGGCCATATAAGATTATAGAATTCAAGCAGGGGGAGGTTGCTGTACCTAGCTTTCAGCTCATCATCATCATTTGATTATGCATATTATGATTTCACTGGCCTTATATGGTCCATGGACTGGAGGTTCCCCACCCCTGTTTTAGTGAGAGAAAAATAATAGAGGAACAATACTTGAGGGAAATGTATACCAAGATAGTTTAAGGAACAGTTTTTTTTTTTTTAAATGTGGTTTGTGATTCCATAAATAGTCTTGTAACTGAATGTGGGGGTTGCAAAATTATGATTTATTATCAGTAAATGTTTTATTTGAATAGCTATTTTATATAAGAATCACATAGAAAATTTCTTGGGCAAAAAGGAGTCACAAATGAAAAAAGTTTAAGAAGCCCTGATTTTGGGGATATTAAGAAAGTCTCTAGTTACTTAAGTTAGCTGAAATCATCTGTCTCATACTATCTCAGGATACTGGAAGTGATCAAACTGAATTCTTTTCAAGGATAATTGGATACCCCGAAAAAAGGAATGGTGCTAGAAAACTGAAAATAGGCAGATGTACCAATCTTTTAAAAAAGGAAAAAAAGAACAAATTTTGGAGGATTTACCAGTGAATTAACGTTTGTCTCTGATAAAGGTTATAAAGCAGATTATTAGCCAAATGATGTTTGGACTCTTAGAAAGGAAAGTTGTGATCACATATAGACAGCAGAGTTTTATTAAAAATGAGTTATGCTTATGGTGATGACCCATATCTGCAATTCCTTACTGGGGAGGCTGATGCCAGTGGATTGACTTCAGGAGTTCTGAGCTGCAGTACGGTTAAAATCTACTGAGTGTCTACACTAATTCCAGTAGCAACATTATGAGCTCTACAGAAGAGGATCAGCTACCAGGTTGTTGAGCCAGGTCTGAAATGGAGCTGTTCAAAGATTTCTAGGAGCAGGGTTGGATCCCTGAGTGACTGCTATATTTCCAAACTACGCAAAATAGGGAAAACCAACCTTAAGAAATACACAATATTAAGAAAAATGAAAGAATGAGCTATGCTAAGATGGCCCTATTTTTGATTTTGACAGCTTAAACTGTGTATAAGGGAAGTGTTATAAACGAAGTATATCTGAATTTTAGGAAGTCATTTGACAAATATTTCATCATATCCTTATGTCCAAATTGTGGATGATGTACATTGCTAGGTGACCGTATAGCTGTTTGGATGATATATCTAAAAAGAATTAGATAACTGATTAATTTATAAATAACAAATCTGGGTAAAGTGGAGTAATGAATAGTTTGGGTGATAGAATCAAGATATTCAGAGATCTTGATTGTGTAGAGTATTTACAAGAATCAACAATTCTCAAACTTGTTAGCTTCAGGACCCTTATCCTTAAAATTATGGAGGATCCTATCGATAACTTTCGTTTACTGTGTTAGAAATTAAAATGTTAGTATTACTTTGATGATGGTTTTGACTTTGTATATCCTCTGAAACTAACCACTTTGAGAACTGCTGATATAGAATAATGAGCTAAATATAGAAAAAAAATTTAAAAGGAAAACAACCTAGTGCTATGTTCAAAGAATAAATTCTAAAAATGAAAAATAGGCTAAAATGGTCTTAACCGAAGATTAGGTTAAAAAAAAAAAGATCACACTCCTCCTATTCAGGTGATCTGTGCTCTCATTCTATGGATAGATATGAATACATGGATTAATGGACTAGCCTTTATTAAGCATTTTGTTCCAGGGACTGTTCAAAATACTGAGGGTACAAATCTGATACATCCCTCCATCTCTTCCCTACTTTTTTTTTCAAGGTAGTGTTTTCTCCCCTCCCAAGATATTAATTCCAATTTTTTGTTTTTCTAAGCATTTCCATATAACCAAAAAGAGGATTCTGTAATGGTATTAGGCTTATTTGTTCCAAAACTGTCCTATTGTTTGTGAACTTCATTCCCTTCTCTTCAATTAAAAGAAAATGTTTGATTCATGTGGGAGCTTGCATTCTAATAGGGAGATTTAGCACATCTTGGGGATTGAATGTG
Organism: Myrmecobius fasciatus; assembly: GCA_023553655.1. Taxonomy (NCBI): domain Eukaryota; kingdom Metazoa; phylum Chordata; class Mammalia; order Dasyuromorphia; family Myrmecobiidae; genus Myrmecobius; species Myrmecobius fasciatus. The sequence goes on from JAJPUD010010781.1 coordinate 39,391, forward strand.
AGCAATTTTAGTGAGAATTTTGGTTTGGGGAATCAGAAGGATTATGAATAAAGCAATAGAGATAGTCAGTTATACTGATTCTAACATCAGAGGCAGTACTTATTTGATCATAATTTCTACAGTAAGAGCAAGCAATTGAAAGCTCTGTGTGTGTGTGTAGGAAGGAAAGAAACAACACAAAGACACAGAGACACAGTGAAAGAGTTAGAAAGACAGAAAGAAAGATACAGAGACACAAAACACACAGATAGAGTCAGCGGTAGAAAGAAACAGAGACAGAGAGACAGAGATTTGGAAGTCCAGATCTGGATAATTTCTATTCTTGGAGGCAAGGAGAAAAGAAGCCAGGCAGATTTTAAGATCCTTATGCCAGTTAAGCTTAGTTTCCTAAACTAGGTGATTGGGAATTTGAAGCATGTTGAAGTTAGCTAGATACAATGGGTTGGGTAAATTTGCACTCACTTGATAAAAACCAGGATAGCTAAACCCCAAGAAAGCTAAATCACAAAGCTGGGTGGATTAACTCCTGGGTTAAGGGGTAAAGTTTGGTTTCTGGAGATCCAGGTCAAATTATATTATCATCTTTCCAATGACATTGTGCAAGAGAACTTACTTCATCAATTCTTTGTTCTTCTTCTTTATCCTAAATAGCCAAAGTGCTAAAATACAATAAAGATCAAAATAAGCAAGTTTGTAAAGCATTTTTCCAAAAGCATTTTCTCATCTCATCTATCAGCCTAAAGTACACTCAGTTTAAGGAATTTGTGAAGCTTGCTTATAGGACCTCAGGCTAGAATGAGTTTCATTGTTTACCTCATTCTATACAGGTGTCTATAAAGCTGACTAAGTTTTGTTTCAGGGACATTATCAATCTGAAATCTGCCTCTCTGCAAACCACATCCCCTCCCTCCCACCATCTTCTGAAGCCAAGAACAAATCTGTTCCTTCTTTTGTGTGAAAGCCCATCAAATATTTAAAGATGGCTTTATTTTTTATTGCTCTATCCCAACTAATAGCTTCCTATCACTTCCATATGAAATAAAAATGTCCTTTTTTGGAGTTCAAAGCCCTTTAAGCTTTTCCCCCCTTACCTATATATTCTTACACTTTCACACATCACAATACCAATGATACTGACCTCCTTGTCATTCTTTTCATCTAAAACTCAACCTTAAAACTCTGGGCATCTTTACTTGTTCTTCTGGGCTTTTTTGGACTGAGGATTTAGGTCACTCTTAAGTCTTCAGACTGCCCAGAAAGTTGGCAGTAGCTGGGACAGACATGGAATAGAAATACCTGGACCTTAAGGTTTTGGACACTGAGAGTTAGACAATGACAGGCATAAACTTCAACAAAAATTTTACTGCTTCTCTGTTATTCCTTGATAAATTACATCCTTTGCAAATGATTTAACTTGTAACTAGTCATTCTTAAATGGAATTTTTGCTTTTCAAAAGTTTTTAGTCATAAGACTCAAAAGCTGTGAGAGGTGAAAGAGACTTAGAATTCATCTCATCCACTTCCATCTCCACTGTAAAGGTGAGGTGACATATAAAACATTAAATATTAATGAAAAAATTGAGACTTGAACTCAGGTTTCCTGACTCTTAATCCAAAGCACTGTGAAATTACATGACTACAATGAAAATAGGTTTTCCATGATTGCATATGAATAACATATATCAAATTGTTTACTGTCTCAGGGAGAGGGTAGATAAAGGAGGGAAGAAGGGGCAAAATTTGGAACTCAGTTTTGAAGAACAAATATTAAAAATATTTTTACATTGCAATTGGAAAAAATATTTTAAAAAGGTACTGAGTGACATTAACTTGTGTACATCTTATCAGAATTCTCCTATAAATCCTCAATAATGGATCCACCTACACTTGTTGATAGTATATTATTAACAATGGAACACATGGGTTGTCAGTTTGGTATTTCTTGCTCTTGCTATAATCAATCAACTTCCTTTCCTTTTGATTTCCTAGTTCTCTTTGATTCCATCTTTTATTTCCAATGGTAAGGCAAGGCAGAAAGAGCAGAAAGTAGGGACGCTATTTACATTTCCCCATTTCTCTGACAATCAGGTCACTCAGAGCCCATGGAACCAATTTTCCTCTACTATTGCCTCTCTTTTCTCCTGATTTCACCTTTGTCTTGTATAACTGAGCAGGAAAAGCAACATATGTGTCTAATCAAACTATTTGGATGATTTTGGTTTCACCAACTGTAATTCTAGTGAAATCAAATATCAATATCACACCCTTATCATAAGTCCTGCCACTGTGGGTCTTATCAGTTCTTCTGCTAAGACTCCAGATTCCTAGGCATTGCCTTCTGACCTATCAATGAACTTTTGTCCATCAGGAGTCTTTCCATCATCCATCTTGCATCTGAATTTTTTCACATGTGTCTTCCCAATTAGAATGCAAAATTCTTCAGATAAGGAAATAGATCACTTTTTTTCTATTTTTGTGCCTAGTGCATAGGACAGTGATTAATACATGTTAAGTACTTAATACATGCTTTATTACTCATTAATTCATTCATTTACACTATCTCTTATGGACGATTCTTTACCAGTCATATGCTTCTTCCTATTTAACCACACAGCCTTTGGATTACCTTTAACTTTTATTCTTTTTTTTTTTTGCTGAGGCAATTGGGGTTAAGTGACTTGCCCAAGGTCACACAGCTGTTACGTTTCTGAGACCAGATTTGAACTCAGGTCCTCCTGACTTCAGGGTTGGTGCTCTATCCACTGCGCCACCTAGCTGCCCCAACTTTTATTCTTTAGAAATCATTCAAAGTTATGTGATATCACCGATACAAAAAAAAGATAGCTTTTAATGTTTCAGGAGAAGATCAAGGACAGAAAATTGGTGTATAATTTACAAAATGCAAATGTAGCCCTCTCACTTTCTCTTTGATTCTTTTTGCAGCCCATTGTCCACCTAATTTGTCCCTCAAAGATATAAGTGCTGATGGGCCAGCTCTCTGGGTTCATGTGCACAATAAGCTTTGGTCATCCATTTGTTGTGGTTGCTGTTGTTTCCTTTTGAATACTCTGAAATCTTTTTAATGATTATGAAGATAAATTAGGAGGCTCTTTAGTGTTCCAGGGTTTGATGCAATCAGCCACAAATAGGAACATTGTCATCTACCAGGAATTGATTTTCCATCGGTAATTATTATTGAACATTTTTTCAATAGAGTGGCAAATGTCTTGCTTGAGTATGAAGCTTCCTATTTTATGCTTTGATACTAATAAAGGATTATTAAGTTTATTTCTATTGTGAATGATCAACATCTTATTAGTTAACAATAAAACAAGTAAAATGTTTTTTTTTTAAAACCAATCAACAAGTTAACAAACCAAGTCAGCAAATGTTTATTAAATATCTACTATGTACCAGATACTGTGCTGAATTTTAGGGATACAAAGAAAGGCAGAAATAATCCCTGCATTGAAAGAACTCACAATCTAATGGAGGAGAAAACATTCAAATAACTATATAAAACAAACATCAAGATAGTCAGTTGGAGAGCCAGGAGGCAATATGATCCATATGAATCAAACCATCACTACTACCTTGACCACCATTTCTCTTCAGATGTTGATGGGGTCAGCTAAGTATCCTGGTCCTCCAGATTCTTTGAAACAGTAGTGTCTCCCAATCCACCAGGCTGTTTCTGCACTGCTCACCCTTAGAGTCATCAGTAAAAGAAGAAAAAAACATATGGAGAAATCTCAATCACCACCAGTAACAAATGCTGATCAAGTGTCATCAAGAGACAGATGGATGAAGGAGTCCTGAGAGTGGCAATACCGCCTGGACCTGTGTAGACAGTCTGCACAGTCATCATTACAGAAACCATTCCTATAAAGAAAGGGGCAGCCATCCTTCCCAATTGCCAGCCAAATTCCCCACATAGACATGGAAGGCAGTCTAGTTGAAATAGCAAGCACCCCAAGGGAGAAAAGGAGACTTCCAGTACCAGGCAAGTGAGGTAAATTTTACCAGCTTGACCACCATCTACTCTTATATCCTGATGAAGATAGCTCATGACCCTGAAGATCCTTGATAACATCAATACTTCCAATCCGATGTCCTCATCTACAGTCATGATCTAGGGAAGCAACTGCCAGGGAGGTTCAGCCTGGCACCTGTTTCTGTAAATGCTCCAGCCATAACCTGTGAGGACCCAGAAAAGAAAATTCTCACCACCAAAGTCATCATCAGAAACCAATATCATTTTATCTGTGGAAATGACGTTAAAAAGAGACATTACCATCTGCTTTGTGGCTGTATTGTAAGGATCATGGACCTTTTCCATCTGGTGTAGCTGAAATTTTCCATTTGTATTATCTTTCCCACTATACTATGAGCTCAGCTTTAATTGTACACTATTTGTACACTCAGCACTTAGCACAGTGCTTTGTATGTAGGAAACATTTAATAAATCCTTCTTTCCTTCTTTCATTCCTATATTCATTAGACTTATATATAGGATAAATTGAAGATAATCTCAGAGGGAAGACACTTGCATTCAGGGTATCTGGGAAAGACTTCAAACCAATGAGTCTAAGAAGCAGAAATAGAGAAAGAAGACATTCCAAAAATGCCCAGAAAACAAGTGAAGATGTCCAGAGTTTTAAGACTGATGAAAAGAATGACAAGGAAGTCAGTGCATATTGTGGTGTGTAAAAGTATAAGAAGACTTAGGTAAGGAGGAAAAAGGCTTAAAGGGCTTTGAACTCCAAAAAAAAAAAAAACAAAAACAAAATCAAAAAAAAAAACCCACAACATTTTATATTTCATATGGAAGTGATAGGGAGCTATTGGTTGGGAAGGGACAATAGTATAGTGAGATATGTGTTTTAGAAATATCATTTTATAGCTGAGGATAGGATGGACTTCAGTGGGGAGAGAATTGATATAGTAAAACCAACCAAAACATTATTGCAAAAAGTCTAGGTGTGAGGCTATAAGGGCCTGCATTGGGATAGTCAGTGTCAGAGGAGAGAAGGGTCTACATATGAGAAAAATTGTGAAGGTTTTATTGAAGTGACTTGGGCAGCTAGGTGACACAGCGTGTAGAGCACCAGCCCTGAAGTCAGGAGGACCTGAGTTCTAATCTGACCTCAGACACTTAACACTTCCTAGCTGTGTGACCCTGGGCAAGTCACTTAACCTTAATTGCCCCAAGGGGAAAAAGACTTGACAAGTTTGATTATGGGGGTGAGAAAGCAGAGTTGGAAATAACACTAACATCAGTAACCTAAGTGACTTGGAGGATGGCAGTAGTTTTTCAACAGTAGAAGGAAAGTTAGAAAGAAAAAGAAAGGTTTTCATGAAAATATGAGTTCAGTTTTGAATGTGTTGAGTTCAAGATGTTCAAGATAATTAGAACATCCACACTGAAGTATCTAACAAACCTCATAGTCATGTGCCCTATAGTCACTGAACCAAGCTCTTTAAAAATAGTTAGCAGGTAATGGATCTTGTATTTTTCTTTACCTTTTACCTTTGTGACCTTTATGGCTATAAAGATGAGACAGCATTAAATGTATTTTGGAAAAGTACATATACCTGTTCCTTTAACATACCTTCTACTATGCTCTTGATAGATCTGTATATTATTCTTATAAAATTTTGTTGAAATTAGAAAGTAGACATATGGATTAGTAGCCATTAATATTTTCATGAATTTTTGCAATCATTTGGTATATTTCTTTTTTTAATGCCTAGAAAATTTGTTCTTTAGTATTCCCAAAATTTGTATCACCTCTAATATTGACATTTTCTCTATATATTTGGTATGGCATAGCTGCTCTTCCTGTCTTTGTTTCTTTAACATTATTTTTACTTCTACATGCAATAGAACATTGGTATAATTCATTAATTTTTCAGTCATGTGCTACTTTGTGCCGCATTTGTTGTTCTTGTTGTTTTTTGGTAAAGATACTAGATTATTTTGCTGTTTCTTTTCCACTTCATTTCATCGATGAAGAAACTGATGTTAGCAGGATTAAGTGACTTCCTTCCTTCCTTCCTCCCTCCCTGCCTCCCTCCCTCTGTTTCTTCCTTCCTTCCTTCATTCCTTCCTTCCTTCTTTTCTTTTCTTTTCCTTTCTTTTCTTTCTTTCTTCTTCATTGTTGTGTTTGATTTGCATCAGTTAAAATTGCTTAGAAAAGAGCACTAGTCCTGAAGTCAGGAGGACCTGAGTTCAAATCTGGTCTCAGACATTTAACATTCCCTAGCTCTGTGACCCTGGGGCAAGTCACTTAACCTCAATTGCCTCAGCAAAAAGCAAAAAATAAAAAAAAAAATTAAATTAAATCAAAAAAATAAAATTGCTTAGAAAAAAGCCAGTCTATGTTAATGATTGGTTAGCTATTCATTCCCTATGTTTTGGCATCATAAGCTTATTGAAATCTAAAAATGAAACTGTTATTATTATATGCTACATTAAAAATTATATTGACTTTGATCTTTGCTCAAAAATATCTGAAAATTTGAAAGACCATGGACAGAAGATTTAGAAATTCTTGCCATTTCAGTAGTTATCTGCATCTTAAGACATAGTGTGCTCATAATGTGCAAGATTTTAACTACTAAGGGTTTTTTTTTTAATTATTATTATTTTGTTTTAGTTTGGGCCCAATAATTCTAACTTTCTTTGCTTCCCCCGGGAGAACCTGGGATCCCTCTAGCCATTTAGTTTTAACTTCCTGTTGGACATTCATTCTTGGATTTGCTCTTCTCTCTGGGATTTCACATTATTGATCTCTTTTGTTTATCGTGACTTTCTATCTATATGTCTGAAGCAGCTAGATGCCAGAGGGGATAAAGTATTGGGCCTGTTATCTGGAAAACTTGAGCTCAAATTTGACCATAGATACTATGCGGGCTTGGGCAAATTATTTAATCTGTGTTTCTTCAACTGAAAAATTAGGATGATATCAATCTCTATCTCTCAGTGTTGTGAAAATCAAATGAGAAGTTTGTAAAGCATCTATTCCAGTGCCCAGCACTTTATAAATGCTTATCCCCTATCCTTTTCTGCCATGTCTAATTATTCCTTCTGTCTCCTGGTTCATCACCCATATACCTGTGGATACAACCCAAGATTCTTCTTTGTTTTTTCTTCTTTTATCTATATACTCTTTCTCTTGGTGACTTCATCCCCCTATGAATTTTGAGGAAGACCACTGAGTTCAAGTATCTCTTCTAGACCGATGACTCTTAGTCTTTAGTTTGTCTCCTGAATGTTAATATACCATCATCAACTGCCTAACACTTCAAATTGGATATCCCAAGACATTTCAAAGTCAACATATTTAAATCATAAATCATTACTATTCTCCCCAAATCCATTCCTTTTCTGAATTTTCTTATTTCTGTTTGGAGCACCCTGTTGTTCAAGTTTGAAACTTTGAGTCATCCTTAACTACTTACTCTCCTTATCCTTCATGCACAATCAATTGCAAAGTCTTACCTTTATTATCAAAGACAAACTCTCCTGTTCAACACTTAAAATTCCTCAGGATCTAGCTCCAAGCAATTGTATGAATTTTATTATATATATATATATATATGTATATATGTATATATATATATAATGCACTCGATGGTCCAGCCAAATTGTACATATTGTTTCTTGAACGTGACATTCTATTTTTCATCTCAATGTCTTTGCATTAGCTATCTTTCTCCCATTACTGCAATACTCTCCCTCCTTATTTCTGCTTCTTACAAACCACATCTTACTTCAAAATCCAGCTCAAATTTCTGGAACATATTAAGTGATTAACAAATGTTTCATCAATCTTAATAGCCAATTTAAAAAGATGGTAATCCTCTTTAAATTAAGAATTTTTTCCTCCTTTGAGTTAATTGCAAAAAAAGGCAAACTATATATGGATAGAAACTTGGCTTCAAAGCAAGGGCATGCTCTGATATTCCTTTGACACATCCTGTTTTATATAGGTCTCTGAATCTCTCACAGCCTTGTTTCCTATGCAGTTCTCAAAGCCTGTATATTTCAGAGAATGCATTGCTAAAGAGTCTCCTCACTTGGGATCCTCTACTAGTAAAATCATAAAGCCATAATACCTCCTTATCTCTTTATTGGTCAGTCAATAAGCAATTATTAAATGTTTGTCATGTGCCAATGACTGTACTAAGTAATGAGTTTATGAATAAGAAAAAAAGACAAATCCTTGTACTCTTAGAGTTTATGATATAATGGAAGAAACTATCACATAAAACAATGATGAAAAGTAGAGAGCAAGAATAAATGGTAATATGGAGTAGAAATATGAAGATGTGTGAGAACATAATGGTTAGCAACATGAAACAAGTAAGACATTTACCATAGGTAATGACTAGGCAGGGCAGAGTTACAGGTAATTAAGCAACATGCTTTTGGAGGAAACAACTTTTAAAGTCTCAGGATATTCAGGATCTACAGAGTAAGGAGAGAAACTAGGGAAGAGTTTGATTGTCTAAAGGTATGCTAATCAAATCAGTCCCAGAGGTTGAAGACAGGGTGAGTGTATTAAGAATGGACTCTGGCTTCATATCATTCTATGCTACCAAGGCAGTCTGGGGAAACCGGCCTGATTATGATTGATAATATGAAGAGGATGGGCTCATTTTAACAATTCTTGAGAATAAGTTGGTTTAGAGTTCACATCATGAAGATAGTCCCAGTAGTGCAGCTGATGAAAATGAAGAGCTGGTCTGTCTGTGAGCCCCTCTTTAAATGAAGGTTTTGTTCTGCTCTCCTGTAAGACAGGCAGAAGGTACTGAGAGTACCAGAGATGTGAGTACCGAAGGTGATGGATCTTGTGGGATGATATACAGAGGTTTCTGTGACCACGATGATGGTGAGTGTCCTGAAAATGCTACTCAAGGCTAACTCACTTTCTCATCATCCTTAGCTTCCCCACTATACCTTGCTCTGCTGCTGCCTTGTTAGTACCTACTGACTCAAAGACCTCATGTTGGTTTTCTTTCCTTTTCTTTTGTCTCATTCTACCTTTATCATTAGTCGCCTATCTTAGATGGTTAGGTGGCTTAGAAAACAGAGCTTTGGACTTAAAGTCAAGTAAATCTGAGTTCAAATCCTTCATCTGATACTTACTAGCTTTTTAACCTCGTGTGATATACTGTACTTGTCTCAATTTCCTCCTCTATAAAATCAGGATAATAATAATAATAACTGCCACCTATGCCTCTTGTGAAGAGTAAGGGAGTGGATACATGTAAATAATTTTGCAAACTTTAAAGTACTATGTAAATGCTAAGTATTCTGTCTTGTTGAGTTCAGCTCTTTTATCCACTTTATGTGTATGCGTTTCAGAGGCAGGATGGTGATGGTGGTGGTGGTGGGAGATAAGATCCCTTTGGAGAGCAATCAGAGATTGTCATTTGCCTATTTGAAGACTTCCTAGTTTGGAATTAGAATGTAAGTTTTTCAAGAATAGGAATTATTAGCAGCAAGAGATACAAAAAGAAATTCCATTCCAAATAACAGATGATAGGATAAAATATTTGGGAATCTATCTGCCAAGGAAAAGTCAGAAACTATACGAACTAAACTACAAAACACTTTCCACACAAATAAAATCAGACCTAATCAATTGGAAAAACATTAAGTGCTCATGGGTAGGCAGAGCTAATATAATAAAAATGACAATACTACCCAAACTAATCTACTTATTTAGTCCCATATCAATCAAACTCCCAAGAAATTATTTTACAGATCTAGAAAAAATAGTAGCAAAGTTCATTTGGAAGAACAAAAGGTCAAGAATTTCAAGGGGATTAATGAAAAAAAAGGCAGATGAAGGTGGCCTTGCTGTACCAGATCTAAAACTATATTATAAAGCAGCAGTCATCAAAACCATTTGGTACTGGCTAAGAAATAGACTAGTCGATCAGTGGCATAGGATAGAATCACAGGACAAACTAGACGATAACTATAGCAATATAGTCTTTGATAAAGCCAAAGACCCCAGCTTCTGGGATAAGTACTCATTATTCGGCAAAAACTGCTGGGAAAACTGGAAACTAGTGTGGAAGAAATTAGGGCTTGACCCATACCTAACACCACATACCAAGATAAGATCTAAATGGGTTCATGATCTAGATATAAAGAGTGATATTGTAAGCAAATTAGAGGAATGTAGTATAGTTTACCTCTCAGACCTGTGGAAATGGAATAAATTTATGTCCAAAGAAGACTTGGAACTCCTAATTGAACACCAGATAGATAATTTTGATTATATTAAGTTAAAAAGTTTCTGTCCAAATAAAACTAATGCAGACAAGATTAGGAGGGAAGCATCAAATTGGGAAATCATCTTTACATTTAATGGTTCTGATAAAGGCCTCATTTCTAAAATATAGAGAGAATTGTCTCATATTTATAAGAATTCAAGCCACTCTTCAATAGATAAGTGGTCAAGGGATATGAACAGACAATTTTCAGATGATGAAATTAAAATCATCTCTAGTCATATGAAAAGTTGCTCCAAATCACTATTGATGAGAGAAATGCAAATTAGGACAACTCTGAGGTACCACTACACACCTGTCAGATTGGCTAAAATGACAGGAAATGATAATGATAGCTGTTGGAGGGGATGTGGGAAAACTGGGACACTGATACATTGTTGGTGGAATTGTGAATGGATCCAACCATTTTGGAGAGCAATTTGGAGCTATGCTCAAAAAGTTATCAAACTATGCATACCCTTTGACCCAGCAGTGTTTCTACTGGGCCTATATCCCAAAGAGATCCTAAAGGAAGGAAAGGGACCCACATGCGCAAGAGTGTTTGTGGCAGCCCTTTCTGTAGTGGCTAGAAACTGGAAACTGAATGGATGCCCATCAATTGGAGAGTGGCTGAATAAATTATGATATATGAATGTTATGGAATATTATTGCTCTGTAACAAATGACCAGCAGGATGATTTCAGAGGTCTGGAGAGACTTACATGAACTGATGTTGAGTGAAACAAGCAGAACCAGGAGATCATCATACACAGCAACAACAGTATTACATGATGATCAATTCTGATGGACATGGCTCTCTGCAACAAAGAATTGTCTCAAACCAGTTTCAATTGTTCACTGAAGAAACCATATACACCCAGAGAGAGGGATATGAAATATGGACCACAATGTAACATTTTCATGCTCTCTATTGAGGTTTGCTTGCATTGTGTTGCCTTTCTCTGATTTTCTTTTTTTTCTTGTAGATAGGATTTTTCTTGCACAACTTGTCAAGTATTTCAACATAATTAACATGTAGTGGCCTTCCTGCCATCTAGGGGAGGGGAGGGGACTGGGGGTAAAATTTGTAATGGAAAGCTTTGTAAAGATCAATGCTGGAAACTACCCATACATATGTTATACAAATAAAAAGCTTTAATAAAAAAAGAAAAAAAGAATAGGAATTATTATTATTATTATTATTGTTTTTGTTTTTTGTAGCCCTGATGTCTAGAGCATCCTTGGCATATAGTGGGTGCTTAATAAATGCCTGCTCATTGCTTGCTTGATCAATTAGTAGATCTGATATTCACTCCACAGTTGCTATAAAATTTGTATATATTGATCGGTAGGAATTTTTTTTTCCTCCCCAAATCTCTGGTTAGGAAAGGAAGAAGAGGAGGAGGGAGAGAAGAAAAGAGGAGAGATGAGGAGAATAGAGAAGAATGCGGAAGAAAATGGAAAGGGACCAGAGGACTGAAGAGAGGGGGAGGGAAAAAGAGAGGAGGGAAGATTCAGGAAATGACTGGCAGGTAATTAAGGGGGAATGATAAAAGAGAAAACACTTTAAAAACAGAATATAAAGTGATTTTTGCATACACTAGTTCTAATATAACTGAATGTATCCTACTTGTCAAGGAAAATCCTGTGCAGGTTTCAGTCAGAACAGGCTCCAGCAGCTAACTTTTTCAGGATTGCTAATTGCACCACATAGACTAAACAATCCCAAGATGTCTATCCTCATTTGTGAGTGTTTTATAAAGGTGTTAATTTGTATTTTAAGACAAGACAAATTTAGGTGAGGGTATAGTTTCTTCCAAAGTCTGAAAGAATTTTGATGATTCCCCTACAATAACAGTTCCTGAGTCTATTCTTCTAAGAAAGCAGAAATAGTATTTTCTACTGAGACATGTTGCTTTTAAGTTTTCACTCTATCTCTAGCTTAGTCATAATAAAACATTGCATTTTATATGGTTTTGTATTTTATCTATTACTTCAATATATGACATTGTCTCCTTTAAGGCTTACTACAGCACTGTTAGGTAGGTAAACCAAGTTAAGATTATTCCCAATTTGCAGATGAGGAAACTGAAACTCAGAAAAGGGTTGAGGACTTTCCAGAATCATTTAGCTAATAAATAGCAAGACTAGCATTTCAATTTTTGATTCTCATACCAATTTTCAGTCATAACATGCCAATTTGACTGCTAGAGAGAGCAACCCACAGCATGAGTAAGGTGAACAGGAGGAAATGTGCCCTTAAATAAACTGTCATTCATGATATGAAAAGAGTTCAAGAAGCAATTCAGACCAATTTACTTGAACACCAGAAGAAATTAGTTACTATAATAGCAAATGCTGAATAACTGTAGGTAATTAACATTTACAAACACTAAATTTTGGTGCCTTGGAGCAAAACTTGTATTACTCTTTCCTAGTTATGGTCTTGCCACTGGGCTTTCAATGCACTGTGAGCTGTCAGTCACTCAGTTTTCAAGGAATGTCACAAATTATTACGTTTAATATTGATTATTTTTCTATTAAGTTCTCTATGTGATATATTGTTGCAGGTCACAGAAAATGTGCTATGGATATGTGGGGCATGTGTGTGTGTGTGTGTGTGTGTCTGTGTGTGTGTGTAGTAAAGGGGTGTTAGCCTAAATTCTCTAGACACTTGAGGACAACTTTTGCAGTTGAAGAACCTTCCAATGTTTATTATTTGGGTGATTATGAGCAACTAAATTAAAGTCTCTGTTTCTTTATCTGTAACATGAGAGCACTGGATTAGATGATCACTAAATTCTCTTCCAGCTACAGTTATTGTATCTGAATTGTCTCCATTCTGCATTGAAATATTAAATCCAAAAGGGATGGAAAAGTTTACAAATGAAAAATGCCTTTTACAGGTAATGTATGGAAAATGAAAGCACATCTAAAAACAAAGTCATTTCAAATATAGCTTATTACAAGTTTTAATATTTTATGATTATATTTTCACTTTTATTCATAAATGATTTAAAGATTAACAACTATGCCAAAACTGAATATATTTTGTACACTTAAAATACATTAACTATCACTAATTAAATTTATTTAATCAAGCTTAACAATGTTACATGCTATTACTCATTAGAAAGTAAGTACCAGATAATTCAAGTTTTTGAGATGTAACACCAAAGGATTTTTTTTTTTTGGTTTCTAAGGGCATAACCATTTTTAATTTATTTTAATTTGCATAAAATATATTATTCATCTTTATTGCTTATCATTTGCCCTGAAAACAAAAGATGTTATTATTATTGCCATTTTAACTTTAGTACAGCCAAGTACATACAAAGGAAAGGGGTTTCTGTTAAATATTCTGTAAAATATTAATGTTTGCAAGTGGTTCAGCTTCAGTAGCACAGAGACATATTATGGGACAACATTAAACAGAAGCTTCATTATTTCAAATTATACAAGGGGCATTTAATCACTTTGCCCTCTCCTAGGACCTATTCCTTTTAGTATTATAATTTTTTTCTCCTCTCTTTTCTTCTTTCTCCCCTCTCCCCTCCCTGCTCCTGCCTCAAAGAAAAGAATAGTAATCAACTCATTTTTTGCCTGAGGCAATTGGGGTCAAGTGACTTGCCCATGGTCACACAGCTAGAAAGTGTTAAGTGTCTGAGATCAGATTTGAACTCAGGTTCTCCTGACTTCAGGGCTGGTGCTCTATCCACTGTGCCACCTAGCTGCCCCCTAGTAATCAACTCAATACCTTAAACCATAAAATGGAAACTTTTTTAATAATTGTGTTTTGCCCCTCTTTGTGGTATAATTAGAATGGATGGAATCTTGGAAATTAAAGTGAGACAGAACCTGGATTCCAATCCTACCTCTGCCTTACTAGTTATGTGACCATGAGATCTTTTTTCCACATTCCTATTGTATCCAGTAGAGTCAATGGTCAATGTGTGTTTTCAAAATAATTTCAGTATTGTTGAATGATATCATTAATCCAATGCCTCACCTTTTTCTTCTGTGCTAATATGTAGATAGTCAATAGCTAGGGAAGGTCATTGTGGCAATAAGGCTAGTAGTTAATAAATTGTTTTACTTCTCAGAGCCTCATTTAAAAAAATTGTTAAATGGGGATAATAAAAAATTGTTAAATGGTGATCACCTTGGAGAGTTGTTGAAAGAAGAATAAATAAATGAAAAAAAAGTATTTATTAAGTGCTACCTACCTTCTGGCAGCTAGATGGCACAGGGGATGGATTGCCAGACCTAGATTCAGGAAGATTCATCTTCCTGAGTTCAAATCTGGGTCTCAAACACTTGATAGCCGTGTGACCCTTGGCAAACTCCTTAACTCTATTTACCTCAGTTTCTTCATCTGTAAAATGACCTGGAGAAGGAAATAGCAAATTACTCCATTATCTTTGTCAAGAAAATCCCATATAGGATCATGAAGAGTCAGACATGACTGAAACAATTGAATAATAGAACTATGTTCTCAGAACTGGGGATACAAATACCAAAAAATGTAGACATTTGTCCTCAACAGAGGGACCCAACATACAAAGGAGATGAGTAGTGGGGAAGAGGAGAGAGTGCTATTTTGTTAGAAAGTTACATAAATGCTGACTGAAGTGATGATAAATGAAGCCATATAGAAATAGATAGTTGCATCCTTTCCAGGAATAATGACAAAGTTCATTTGAATATACCTTTAGAACTTTAAGTTGGGAAAGCTGGAGGGTATGTGTGAGGTGGCAAGGAGTAGAGAAGATGACCAAATAGTAAAATGATATGGATTGAAGTAAAGCATGCCTGGAACAGGTGTAGCGAGAATAAATGATATGAAGCAAGAAGTGATCAGGAAAATGCGTGACCAATGTGGAACTTCAGGAGACAAAAACATTGAGTCTCCTAGAGACTGGTTTCTGGTCTTAGTGATAAGGACACTGGCAAGAAGATTACTGGAGAGTCAAGTGAAACTAGGACTAGATTTAGATTTTGTGTGCAATGTGAAACAACCATAAATCAGGATGATGGGGTTCTGGATAAAAACTTCTGGATATAAAGGGATTAAGTTTCCAAGAAAATAGTTTCTGGTCAGGCAGCAAGCAACTGATGGGAAACCAGACTGAGAGCAGGGTGAGGATAAAATAAAATGATGTAAATAAAGTACTTTGCAAACCTCAAAGCACTGCATAATTGTTAGCTATTATTCATAGTAAATAATGACTTGCCTAATTTAACCTAGACCCCATGGTTTTGTAATAAATCACATCTAATTCATCAAGACAAAATTCTGTTGATGAAATTGGCTTCTGAGTATAATGAGTATAAAAGAAAATAAATTGGGATGAGTGGGAGTGGTGAACAGTGGTCTTCAAGTATTAGGATCACTTTCTTGATGTTAAATAATTTCTTCAAACCTGTCTGTGGAAGTAGCTATACTAGCAATAGTTACAGAATGAGAAAATGCATAGTGACAAAAAGCTGCTATAAATTCAATAAAACTTTTAAATGAATTTGTATTTTAGTAAATATAATAGATATTTGAAAAAAATGCCTAATATGTTTGAGACACAGTATTCAGTCTGCAGAACATAGTTTTTCCAAATAGGAAGCAAGATGACAATGGTTGGTGCTCATATGATTCCATGATGGCCCATGGTAATACATTGTGTTACTGAATCCTATTTGAAATCTTTCTGATTTCATAAGCACACATAGAGTGTGCTTGCATTTAGTGGTTAGAATTTCTTTTAAATGCAGAAAATACATATTTATCTTATGCCTAATTCACATTTTACATTGAATACTTTTTTTTTTACTTCCCACCTTTGAGAGAACCCAGACATTAGCAAAATCTTCTAAGCTTTAAGTAAGCAACAAGTAAGTCTTCCTTGGCTTACCATGGTAGGTTATTTACAAATCAAAGTATGTGAGAAAAAGGTACCTAATTCCTTTCTTTGAAGGTTGGGCTCTCCTAGAATTGAACCTGATCCTAATTTATGCCCCAAACAACTAGGATCTTCTCTACATTCTCATATAATTCAATATATTAAATTACTACTCTGACAACGTAAGTGTTATTGATTTTAAGATCACATCTTTACTCAGGCCTAAGGTGTCCTTAGCAGGAAGTTTTTTTTTTATTTTTTTATTAAAAGTTTTTTATTTACAAAACATGAGTGATTTTTCTACATTGACCTTTGCAAAAACTTTTTTTTTCCCAAGCTTTTCCCCTCCTTCCCCCCTCCCCCACCCCTAGATGACAGGTAATCTAATACATGCTAAATAGGATAAATTATATGACAAATATAATACATGTATACATATCTATACAGTTATCTTACTGCACAAGAAACA